>JAODXP020008648.1:47500-85000 GCA_027497455.2 Sardinella longiceps
GATCTGAATCTGTACATACAGTATAGTGTGTGATCTGTGTGTGTGTGTGTTTCTGCGCATGTACATGTCTTCCTTCAGCTCCTAATCCAGGCCTAGGTTACTAACTCACAATCTATATATAGTATGTGTGTGTGTGTGTGTGTGTGTGTGTGTGTGTGTGCACTCGTGACTGTGTGTGAGTGTAATCCCTCTTGCCTGAGTCTTTGTTTACTCTCAGCAACAGAATCAGATTCTCATAATCTCTTTTATCCATTCATGTTTTTCTGGCCCCTGTCTGTCTGTTCTCTGTCTTGCGCACACACACACACACACACACACACACACACACACACACACACACACAGCTTAATGTGTTTGTTCCAATCAATGGTTACTGTCGGTTTCCGTAACTGATAAAACACAAACCTGGACACACACACACCTGGGTACACACACACACACACACGCACACACACACCTGTATACTGCCAGCGAATCCAGTCATCGCTGCCAGTAACAAGGTGTGAACACACGGTACCTTTGACTGACAGTATAGAGTTAAACTTTCAGTACCGGAGATTACAGCACAGAACAACACACACACACACACACACACACACACACACACACACAAACACACACACACGTCTTCTCTATTGTCTGTCTTATATAAATTACATATTAACAGCAAGTGAGAACAAATCTTCCACTTCACTGCATTTTAATTGGAATTCCTCTGTGACCCTCGACATCTGATTCCCAACATACAGTAAGTCTCTCTGGCAGAGAACACTTCGGTTCCCAACATCAGTTTTATTGGCAAACAACACTCAGGTTCCCAGCATCAGTTTTTTTCCTGGGGAAACACAAACACTCCGCTTCTACAGAAGCCCACACACGCAGGAGGTACAGAAGGTCATCTATCTGTCCCAGTGAGCGGTGTGTGACTGCTTGAAGTGCCCACCCTGAATATAGGCCAACATGTCATATGAGGTTTTTTCAAAAAAAAAAAAGTAGAAAAGCGCTCAGAGAGTACAGACCTCCGCCAAGGGAATGTCATCACAGATGGTGTTCTGGGCACCAAAATCGCCACCAAAATCGAATCAGTTCTTAGTTACTCATCCCTGTACACACGTTGTCCGAAAACTTCATCCAAATCCATGCAGTACTTTTCGACACACACACACACACACACACACCGGTGAAAACATAACCTCCTTGGTGGAGTGTTTTAATGCACAAGGAGAAGACATAGCCGAGGGACAGGACAATGCACCCCCATAAACCAGTACACCTGAGCCAGGTAAACTACTCTATTCTATTGGTTCCTCTGGCCACTGTCCAGCAGGTTATGAGTTCCTGACCTCTGACAGTGTGTGTGTGTGTGTGTGTTATTGACCTATGACCTCCTGCTCCCTCTCGCTCAATGGCTCCTCACCAAACCACATTGTTTATTACCCAGAATGCATTGTGAGCCTGTGTGTGTGTGTGTGTGCCTTTGGTTTCCTGTGGCCCAGTGACCTGCCTAGACTTAGACTCCCAATAGCAGGTGACTACTACAGTACTCCGTTGGCGTGAGTAGGCCAACCCCTCCAGGAGAAGTCCTCCCTAAGCCTGTTATGAGCACGGGACTTCAGTAGCCTGGCCTGCCCCCAGGGCTGTCCCAACAGGACAGGCAAACCAGGCAATTACCTAGGGCCCCAGGCAGAAAAGGGCCCCCAAAATTAACTGCTGAATTATTTTAGTAGTTTCAGTTGGAGGTGTTTTTTCAATAAAATATGTCTTTAAGATGATTTTAGACAACTGTACTGTATGTTCAACACAAATAATTATGTTAAAGAAAGATGCTTGAAGATTACAACAGTGTGGCTCAAGTTGGTGTTTTATGGGGGGTGAAGGGCCCCAATGTTCTGTTTACTTAGGGCCCTGGACTGGACTACCGGCCCTGCTCACCGGCCTCGCTCTCTTGGAGACAGGATTTACGTGGCTCAGGTCGCTAGACGCTCTTGCTCTTGTGATCTGGGGGGATGGATGTCTCAGCCGTGGTTGATCCCATCAACAAAGCGGTCAGAAGGTCCCGTAAGATGCAGGGGATTTCCAGAATAATCATGTCAACCAATCAGAGGGCACCATCCTGTTTGTGTGCTTTAAGGGAAGGTTTCTGATTGGTCCAAACTTTAGGAGGATTCATTGATGACTCAGAGGGAAGGAAGGGAGTTTCAGTGTTAAGAAATGAGATGAGATCGAAGATCGTCCCATTAATCACAGCATGACCAAATGTATTGGCCTTTCACTTCATCAGCTGGTTTAATGGTTGAGATTCAGTTTCAAGTCAGACAGTGTACAAATGCACAATTCATCCCACCTCAGATGTTGAAGTGTGTGTGTGTGTGCGTGCGTGCGTGCGTGTGTGTGTGTGTGTGTGTGTGTGTGTGTGTGTGTGTGTGTGTGTGTGTGTGTTATATTCAGGTCCAGTATATTGAATAATACTTAGGCCCAATAAAATATGTATCATACTCAGATATTATACACTTTACACTTTAGGTCCAGTAACAACAGTAGGCCTATACAATACTCAGGTCACAATATACTGGTACTATACTCAGGTCCAATTGTAGTCATCCTATGGTTTCCACTGTCTAAATCAGATGGGTAGAGGTTCTAGTTTCTGGACCACAGGGTTCCCCACATGCGTGCGTTCTAACACTGGTGTGTCTGTGAGAGGGTATGAAAGTCTATTCTGTCAGGATCACAGAATTCTTACCTAGCCTCGCTAACACCAAACTACTGTACATAACAAGTGATATTTAGTCTGGGAACTACCTATTCATTTTCCCCTAGAGGAAGCAATTTATTTAGCGCTACGAATGTCTCTCATACATCTGTAGATACCGTAGCTCAGGGGTGGGCAATTATTTTGGCCAAAGGGTCACATTGGGTTTTGGATTTTGACTAACTGGCCGGTAAATTGGCAAGTCTCAAACCAGTAGCCCCACACTTCAGAGGACATGTTAACATGCAGGTTCAAAAGGGTGAGATTTGTATTTTATGAATACGACAAATTTGATAAACCAGTCCTACAATCTAACTCACCTTTGCTATAAATGAGAAATTATTTTATTTTGGGAAGGCTCCAGGGGCCGGATTAAATAGCTCAACGGGCCGCATGTGGCCCCCGGGCCTTAGTTTGCCCAGGTATGCTGTAGCTCATAGCCAATCGTATCAATACGAGTTGACATATATGAAATCAGGCAGGTAGGGCAGCATATAGGTCCTTCCAGAGTAGTCTCTCCCAAAAGCAGGGCTAGAGATCGGCCATGCGTGGACACCATCGGGGTGGGAGGTGTTTTGCTTTGGCTGCAGTGTGAGTGATGCATGTGAGTTTGTTTCTGTTGGCAGCAGTTAACACAGGGGTGGGTAATTATTTTGGTCGAAGGGCCACATTGGTGTTTAGATTTTTCACAAATGGTGTTAACCGTCAACCGGTCGATGCCAGTAAATTGGCAAGTCTCGAACCAGTAGCCTCACTTTCTTCAGAGGACATGTTAACATGCAGGGTTAAAAAGGGGAATTTGTATTTCATGACTACAACAAATTTGCTAATTTAATTTAATTGATTAATTGATTTAATTGATTAAATAATTGATGAATTAATTGATTAAATAGCTCAGCGGGCCGCATGTTTGCCCAGGCCTGAGTTAACATGTTAAAGAAGCAGGGGAGACAGGTGAGGATGGGCTGAACAACAATGCTGCTTTTCTGGGCATAGAGTTCCCTCTGTCCCCTTCCTGACCACCAGAACGTGACCAAGCCTGTTCTGACTGGTGAGGCAACCTCGATCCCTGTGACTTAAAGATCAGAGAACAAACTGTACTGTACTTACTGGCACAGACAGACAGAGAGAGAGAGAGAGAGAGAGAGAGAGAGAGAGAGAGAGAGAGAGAGAGAGAGAGCAGAATAGAGAAAATAAAAGAGAGAAAGGGGGGGGGGGTGGTGTCACTGGGTTTCCTGGTCCTTAACAATCTCGTACTTCATCTGTATAATGTGTACCTGACCATCCGCCAACATGCAACATACACACACACACACACACACACACACACACACACACACACACACACACACACACACACACACGCAGACACATAGGGCACATAAACACTATATGTCACATACTATATGCATAGGGTGGGGGTGGGTTGGGTGGCAGGTAGGTGTGTGGCAGAGTTCATTGGCAAAGTTTTAAAAATATTTTCAAAACACTATATCTTTCTCTTCCGGTTTTCACTTGTCTTTCAAGAATAGCTTTGTCATCTTGGAAAAACTCCTAATCAGGAAGACAAGACTGCCCTGACTTCTCCAATGATGATAAACTGTTGAGATGGTTTTATTAAAGTGCTGTATAGTTTAAAAATATAACAGCTAGGCTAAATGAGTATTTTTTTAATTATTATTATTTGAAAGTAAGCAAGGAAAAGAATGTGAAAATCAAAATCATGTTGGTGTTAACATGTGATCAGAAAGGGGAAATGAAAGCTAGTATTGCTTATAAATGATAAATAGATTAAGGAAGTGAGAGTGGCTCCCTGCCCCATACACTGACCCTGACAAAGAGCTGGTAGAAAGAGAGCCAATCACTGCCAACTGTTTTGGGTGTAGCAGCCTTTACCAACTTAAAGCAATATACCGGAGTAAGTTGAAGCATAGTCCTGCTGCACGACCCTTCTAACAGCAATATATTTCGCATGAAATGAAAGATTTTTGAACAACACAGACCTAACGCGAACGCGAAACACTTTACATTGAGTCAATGTAACCTCAGATCATACTTTCGGTTTCCAACAGTTAGGTCCCATTGATTCAGTGTAAAGTGCCTGTTCGCTTCTGCGTTCGTGTTCGGTCTGTGCTGTACCAAATTACTGTGTTCCACTCGCTAACTAGCACATTTCAAGCTCTTTCAACAGGGATATGCTTGAATTCACTCCGGTACTCTCCTTTAAGCTTGGGGGTACCATGGCACAGTGTGCCAAAGCGTCATACCATCACTCCGGGGATCCAGGCTCAAGTTACCCATTTGTACCCATCTCTCTCTCCCGCTTGTTTCCTGTCCACCTGTCCTACCCGATTAAAGGCAAAAGCCTAAAATATATCTAAAAAAAGAAAAGAAAAAAAAAAGTAGTACCTAAGCTTGACCACATGGTGTCACTCTAGAGCTCATGTGGACGTAAACACACCACATGTCCAGTGATGGCATGGATGCCAAGGGAATGGGGTACCACAGAGAACTCATTACTGCTAAAGGACCAGGGATAGAGTGGTGGCTTAACACAAGTAAACATAGTTTACCCACCTCTCAAATTCTGGAATTAGAGTTTATCCACCTTTTAATAAAACTACAAATAGGTCTATAACTTGTAACAGTGTCAGATGCCACAGCATAATCTACCATCATCAAACATGTTTCATGTCTTTTTAAACATCTGATTCTGCATATTGTGACCCACTTTGCAGTGACCATACAATTCATAGTTCATCCATGAATCTTGAATAATGAAGCTTATTTTAGGCTATCATTGAAACACAATAGGACTGAATATAAGGGGTATCATTCTCTGGTCCCACAGCACGTGCTATTTTATGCCATCCTTGTTATTTTAAACTCTCTGGGAGGCCCCACAAGGGTTGTCTGAGTGAGCAAAAGGAATTTTAACACTTTTCCATGTTAGTGAAGAGGCCCACTCAAAGCATAGCCTACAGGCCTAATATTTGTATAACAAAAAAAAAAACAAAAAAAAAACGAAAATTACATCACTGTTGACCTACTGGAAATTAAGGATAGATTAACACGGTTAAAGACACACGACATGGCTACAAAGGTAACTGTGAAGTCTTTCAGAAGCTTTGCTTTTGCAGGGATCTTCACATGAGAACGAACAGATATGGGCAGCTTGCCATGCCAGTCGCAACTCCAGAGAGGTGAATGCGGACTCCTGCTGGGTCAATTAAGTAATGGAGAACTATTACTGAATGGCCACTAGGGGGGGACCGTAGGGAAGCACGTGCACTCGTGCTTACAGTACGCCATTTTATTTTTTTTCATTTGTTAATTTGTTGTAAAAGACGGCAGAAGGAAGAGATAGGGGGCTAGGGCTGGCATACGGGAGAGTGGAGTGTGAGGCAGCATCGGGAGGCTGTCGCTGGTTTAGTAAGCCTACAAAGAGAGTGAAAATGAAAATTCTTGCGTCACCGTCTTGCGCTTCTTGATTGGTAGAAGTAAGACTTGTGAGGCGGGGCATGGACGGGGTGTTGACGTCAAGCCCTCCTCAGAGCATGCGTGTGGATCAGCCCCGTGTCCGTGTGTGTGTATATGAAAGGCAGAAAATCCGCCTGTACAGCTCGTATTGCGGTACGGACAGTCTGTGCATCAGTAAGATAATAACTCTTATATCCTTACTGATCGAGGACTTTATCGGTGAGGGTTAGTTACGCCCGAGTTACAAGGTCCATCATCTTACGGGTCGACTCTAGTCAAGAGTACCACCACCAGAAGACCCGCCACGGGAAATTAGAGAAAAGGGGAACCTTTCCAGCTCGGTCTTCTGTGAGGACAGGTAAGGAATTTCACCAATATTACCCAATTCATCGTATTCCATCAAGATTCCTAAACGAGCCAGGGACACTGTCTTTGTGTCCTTCCCACTCTAAGCGAGCTAAGGGGGTGATTTCGGTACGCATCATATGGTCATTCTGAAAACGCGGCTCAGTACTAGGGCTTGAGCTATGTAACACCACACATTGCTCATCAGCAAGCTACATAACATTACTGCGGATTGCCACCGTGTGTGTAGTTCTGCTCTCTCTGTCTCTCTCTCTCTCAATGGGGTCTCGAACAGCTTTAACCATCATTCGCATTGCCTATCCCACGCAGGATAAAGCATGCTATTCCTGAATCCATGTTGGCTTGTGGATGAAGTAACGTTAACGTTAAACCAGCCATGCAGCACCCACCAGTGCTCTGAGACACTATGTTATAACGATGCGAGGTGGATTACCGATGATTGCCAAAGAGCTATAGACATCTAACAGTCAGTAACGGGCTTACGGCTAGCATATAGGGGATAACTAGAATGGATAGAAGTAACGTTTGTTTCATTTCCTTTATTTCACTAAAAAAAGAAGCAACCTAGCTTGCTTCGTGGGTGCGCATGGCAAGTCGGAAATCTTTTTGTCCTCGTCACAAGTAGGCTACATGGCCTTCATTGATATTTTGTGTAAGACGGTAAATAGAAACAAATCACAAAATACCACAAAGACGATCAATGGCTCAAATATTTTGTCATCATCCTCCGTGGAGGTTGGAGGGCTAAGTTAACATAATGACAGCTAGCGCCAACGTTACTTCCTAGAGCAGGACGCTTAACGTTATCTCACCGAGTGCATTGACCTTATTTTTGGGTGGAAGAATTTGAGTTGTGTTCTTATCTATGCAGTGTAATCTTACAGTAGCCTATGTCGTTTGTCAGTAACGTTAGGCTATTCGACAACTCTGTGGTTCCGACCAAAGCGGCCTCCAGAGGGGTATTGCGCGCTCTCATGCTCCCTAGACGGCCGCTGTCAAATGGGTAGACTAGTCTCTATCCCGTTCATTCACAATAGATTGCTCTCCCGTGCTGCTTGTGAGTCGCAGGTGAATTACACGACAGTGATAAAATACTGCTATTCGAGTTGGCACGCACCCTTAGATTTTTTTTTTCGCTTTAGTGAATTTCGTCATGTGACAAGGATTAAGCTGAGTAACATTATGTAGACTGATTACGAGAGCACACAAAACCGATTACAATTAAATGTATCTTGACACTGGGATTATAAATAGTGTAATAACTACGTGTAATAACACATCAGCCACACAGTTGAATGTCCTCCGTCAGGTGCCTCTTGCTATGCTTAACACACTTAGTCGTTAATAATGGTTTAGTTATATAATAACATCTGATCTGTCCATGGAATTTGTGCTGGGTAAAAACAAATGTAATCTTGGACAAATATTTACCTTATCTCTGACTCCAAGTTCAGTTAGTGACTAGAGAAAGCAAGGACGCGTGAACGTTTTGGCCTGGTATCTATTCTTCTTAGTATCCAAGTTATATGAGATAACTTTAACATTAGATGAAAAAAAAAATCATAATTTCAAAGCTAATTCTTTGCTAAATGTAATAGTCTGCTTCCTAGAAAACGAATATACCCTGAAGCGCTCCGACGGAATGAGCACGTGCTGTGTCAATTGCCCCATCATTGCGTAAACTTGGTAATAACCTACTGCCACGAGTCTCCTCACGTCTTTTTGGAGACTCCAGCCAATCCACCTTGTCGTGAACAGGTGTGAAGCAGTCTGTCTCTTTCTCTCACCCAGTCAAGCTACAGAGATCGACCTTTCTATAGCCAGCTGGCTTCTGTATGAGTCCGCCTGATGGGGACCGCTGCGTCTTCGGAAGCGGGTCGAGAGCTCGTGCCAACATCAACAAACCGCCTGCGCGAATCTAGCCTAACATCTCAGGCTATTATGTAAGACACGCTGGAGGCTACCACCCATCCCATGCGCTCGTTTTAAATCTGCCCGTCTCTTTGATTGTGTCTGCAATCATGCGGTCGCCGCTGCCCGCTTGGCTTGACCCCTTTGTGAACGTCTGGATGCTGCACAAGGCCGCGGGCTTTGTAGAGCCAAGATACCACAGGGCGCATGCTCCGCAACCTAGGACCGTGACGGAGAGATGAGCGAGTGCCACACGCTACACAAACCCAGGCCTTTAAATTATGAACTTTGCAGTCTTATTTTTAGCATGGAGAGCACCATCATCATCCTCATTTGTGACTGGGCAAGTAGACTACTGGACATTACTTAACATAGTGCAGATAGTAAAACTGGGTTCCATTGGAGACAATTTCCATAAAATAAATGGCTATATAGTTGCCTTTGTAGATGGTTATAGCTGCCCATTGGTCCCCTGAGGGCCATTTTGAATAGCCTTTGGCTGGAGTGAGTGCGAGTGTGATGGTGAAATCTCTCTCATTCATTTTATATTATTGATCCTGTGTGTGTGTGTGTGTGTGTGTGTGTGTGTGTGTGTGTGTGGATATTGAGTGTGACAGATGGCACTTTTTTTTCTCTCCTTGTTAATTACCCCCATATCTCCCTTGAGACTGGCAGACAGAAAGCTGAACTGCAAAAGCCAAACTCCGGCCATATATTATTGCTTCTGTAGAAATGAGGACCAAAATGTATCTACACACTTCTGTAACGTGTGTGTGTACGTGTCAGTGTGTATGTTTGTGTGGAGGCATGTGTGCGTGCGTTTCACTGTGTATGTTTGTGTGTGTGTGTGTTGGGGATATCTGATGATATGTATCAACCCTCTGATCTGTTCCACCCACCCCCATCCCTCTCATTAGCACTAGTGTGACCTGCGCACTCCATCGTCCCGCCCATGGTACTGTAGCAGGTGTCCTGGCACGCCCTCCCAGTGACGTAACACCTTCCGCCTTGCTGTCGCTGGTCTGGCCAACTGCTGATCTGAACGGATTTCTGAGTTCCCCAAAAATGGGGAACTCAGAAAGCATTTTCTAACATTTTCTAACATCAAGCAGTAGCAAACCGAAGCATTAAAGGGAGGCGGGTCAACCATGTGTTTTGAGACATTACAGCGCTATAGGCTCTTGGTCAGACCAAAGTCTCGCAGAGCTTTGAAAGTCGATGGCAATCAGGCTGTGTAGCAGGTGTCCTGCAGATGTTTTCCAGGGGAATATTCATAGTGTTTTGGGAAAACCCCCGCAGGCACTGCATGTGCACTCTACCCAGCATCTGCTCCGACCACGACCTTACATAACCTCACCTGACATGACATAACAAAACATCGTATCTCATCACATCACATTACCTCACAAGACTCCATCTTTTGCTTTTTTATTTTTTTATTATTATTTTTTTTATTTTTTTTTAATACAAAACATTACAAAGAAAATTCACAAAGCTAGTTTATAAACCCCAATTTATTTATTGCTAAACACAATGGAATGCATCTGTTTCACCACATCGTGCCTTTAGAAACCACTGGCTGAACTTGCTGAACACTTGCTGAAACCAGAGCGGTTTTGGAAATTTACTACAGATGGGTTGGGTTTCAGTGCATTATAATGTATTGTACAAGAGGGCCAAGTGTGAGAGGCATTTTTGATCTTGTTTTGAACACTACAAAGCCAACAAGGTCTTTGACTCTGGATTATGTTCTTGTGATCAAAAGCCAGTAGCCATGGTGATGGAACAATTGGGCAGGTATGAACTTATCCGGTCCAAATACTGCATTTCCTTGCCAGAATTACACTGTTCAGCATGCACATAAAGACCATCTCATTATTTCATAACATTGCACATTCTTGTCTGATATGGATTGGTATCTGGTTTGGTTCTCACACAGTTCATCAGAAGCCGTGTAAACTCCTAGCCTATAGAACTCTAGACGTACTCCAGCGGTAGCAAATCGAATTGACTCAGCGAGTTTGTCTAGCAAATCAGCCATAGATTGCACTGAGACATTGGTGGTGTATGAGCTGTTTATCCAAACACTACGCTCAAGGTTGTATTCAGACATTGTGGTCTTTAGCCAGTCGCAACGTTCTGTCTGGATAGGGAGTCATTGGGAAGGCTTAGCGTAGTTTGAATCAGCTTGTTAGTTGCACTGATTAGGGGGTCTATCACTCGTCGCTGGACTATACGTTTTATGTGATAGTCTGGCTTGTCAGGCAAGTCAACTCCATTGGGATGCTTGAAAAAGATCAAGAGATCGAAACGTTGCACATTAAAATTGAGTCTCTTGAAAGCAGTGTGCAAATCCTTTTGTTTTTTCACCAGTTTATCCTTTTGATTTAGCACCTGCTATAAGATATTTGGATGTGCGCACACAACTATTCACTTTGATTAGTCAACTCCAACCATGAAAACTCAACTGCTAAGGTAGTAGTTTGCAAAAAAAGAAAAAAAAAGTCTATCCTTCCCTTCAACTCTTTCAAAGAGCAGAATTAGGCTAAACCTGGCACTTCTGATCCAAAAATAGCATCCAGAGCGATTTTTATTTTTATCTACTCCAGTGCTGCTCTTGCCTCAGGGCAATGGGAGGGGATGGGATGGGACGCTAGCCGCCCGGAACAAACCCAACCGTAGATTGAGGAAACATCAGTGAAATACAGACTCATGAAGTCATGCAAGTACAGTATGGAAGGAAGGTTAAATGTGATACCATGCAGTGTTTAAAAGAAATTTCAACAGAAGTCTGTTTGTAGCAATGGTGATAATGCTCTAAATGTCTATGATCTATGTCTATGATCTATGACACCACACACACACAGGGGCGCCGCTGGGTTGGGGGGGGGGGGGTGTTAGGACGATTCTAAGGACCCAGCACAGACAGGGGGGCCCAGAGAAAATGTTTATATTAAAATCAATATTGAGCGGCCCAAAAAAATCTTTTGTCATAGGGCCCAAAATTTCTAGCAGCGCCCCTGCACACACACACACACACACACACACACACACGCACACACACACTCTTACAAACTCATACAGAGCAGTTTATCTCTGGCAGCAGTTCTTCTGTGCTGCTCTGGTTTCACACAGACATTAGAACAGCAGCAGTCTACTCTAAATGGATGAAACAAGTCAGTCAGACAATGCAATCATCTCAGGGACTCCATTCAGAGCATCTATGATCCAGAGAGGAGAGGAGTATAGTATGTTATTATTATTCAAATAACATCAGCGCATTACCGTGTCCATCGCCTCGATTACGGGCCCATTTAGAGTCTTAGAGTCAAGCTGGAAGGGAGTCGATCTTTCTCTCTAGGGGCACGCACACATTTGGAGACTGACCGTGGTTTCTGCGGTAACAATAGGTGGGCGAGCCGCGAGCGTGGCTATGAGATGGATTTATGGAGCAGAGATGCAGAACAGGTACATCTGTTGGCATCCCAGCCCAGACAAATTGCAAGATATGCGTTGGAGGAAGATACTTTCTGAAAATAGGCTAGAGAAATGGGCAAGGGCGAGACAGCATTTCAAATTCAAATTTTATTGGTGGCATACCATTATACAATTTACAACGTGCAGCACTATCCTCGCATTGATGAAATATGTTAGGTGTTATGATGTTTTTTTGGGTTCTCATTCAAGATGCGGATAGACTAAGGATAGAAACTCTTCCTCAGTCTCTCAGTTCTGGCTTTCAACCACCGGTAACATTTCCCAGACGTAAACACAGAGAAGAGGCTATGGTGAGGGTGCCTTGGATCATTTCAGTATTACCTCTTGAAGAGAGGAACTTTCTGAAAATAGAGAAATAGGCAATGGGCACCTCTATTAGTATCCCAGCACAGGCAAGAAGATGCCTTTTGAAGAGAGAGATTTATAATAAAATAGAAAAAAAAAAATAATAATAAAAAAATAAAAAATAGAGAGAGATGGGCAATGTGCAGATGGCATTTCTGTATTGCCTTCAGGAGCCCGATTCCAAAGTTCATCTTTCAGCTTTTGTGTACAAGACTAAAAGGCCCTTAATGTCTCTGAATCTTATCTCCAAATGCTCATTTCCTCCTCGTGAAACCTTTCCAGTGGTCTAGAACAAATATTTTTAACCATGGTTACTAGCTAACTATCTGCTCTGGACAGCCTGGTCATGGAATTATTCATGAAAGATGCAGTCAGCAATGTCAAGCAGCTTGAAAACATGATCTGTTTTATAGCATTCAGTTAACTTCTCCTCAGCAGCATCTTGTGATGCCTTGGTTTGGAGACGAGGAAACAAAATCGAAGCATCTCCAAATTTCAATAATATCAACCTTAGATACAATTGCAGATACCATACACTATGTTTCCATTGACTATAATGTGTTATATCTGTGTGTGTACATACAGTACATTCCTGACATCTTGCCAAAATGCCGTTTGAGCTTGTCACAGTGTGGCTCTGTTAAGCTCTATAGTGGCAGGTATCCAGTGTTGGGTAAGTTACTTTAGAAATGTAATGCGTTACAGTTACAAGTTACCCCTTCGAAAATGTAATTGTAGTGTAATTATTTTGATTACTTTAATAAAGTAATGTAACTAATTACATTTGATTACTTTTTGATTACATTTCTACATTTTTTTTTTTTAAATCAATTGTCAAGCAGAGTTTTTCAATCCTGGCAATGTTAGGCTAACGGTCACATATTTTTCAACACTGACACTGCCAAAATCCTTTCTAACTCCCACAGCAGTGTCAGATTTCATGGCGAGCAAATAGTTAAAATACTTGGTGAACATCACTGACTAAGCAGGTGTTTGTTTGTCTGAGATTGCTCATACAGTATGTGTGCACCTGATCAATAGAGTTCATTTTTATATCCAGCAATGGGCTACAGGCCTATGTTCTAGTTTCTAGTTTCTGTCTGACAGTCAGGCCTCCTTTCTACTGGAACTTAGACCACTGTAGATCCAGTTACAATTGAGTTGCCAACAAGATGGTAGAAATGATTGTATTAGAATAGTATCTTTTAGCTGTAGTGGCATTTGCTGTAGTTGTAAATAGAGGATGTTGTATGTTCTGTACATGAAGCACACATAGCCAATATTTCTGAAGATGCTATTGGGATCATGTAACTAAAATTGTAATTCTGCATATTTCTTGAAGTAACTGTAATTCAATTACACATTTTTTTCAAAGTAACTGTAATTGATTACTGTTACTTTTATTTTGTAATTAAATTACGTAATTTCGTTACATGTAACTCGTTACTCCCCAACACTGCAGGTATCCATAATCCTTTTTTTTTTTTTTTTCTTTTATGGAGAAAAGTCGCCCGATACAACACATAAAAGCCCTGACTGATGACCACAAAGTGTTTGTGGTGCTCAAGATAATAATGCCTTTGTTTGGGCTTCATTTGATCCTGGAGATATTGTATTGTAGCAAGCTACCCAACTGGCAAAACCAGTGGCAAGCTTGAATGAAATTGGAGTTGGTCAGTTTTTGTTTTTTTTTTCCTTTTCCTTTTGGTGTCCCATGGGTCAAGTATAACTGACAGTTTTGTCTTGCTTTAGCTCACTAAGCTGCTTCAGAACATGATTTCAAAGGAAACAGAGAGAAGCATAGTTGTATCATTGTTCTTGGAGGGAAGTCGCCCTGCACATAACATCCCCTGACTTGGACTGTTCCAAAGAATCTGGAACCCTAAAGGAGTTCCAAGGAGGATTCCTCATAAGCTGTGTTTAGAGCTATTTCATTTCATGTTGGAGAAAGTACATGGGAAGATAGGTTGTGATTACTGAAGAATTGGATCGCTTGGAAGCCTCATCTCGATTCCATCGGTCAGAGAAGCTCTGGGTTAGCTCTTAGCTCTGATCATCAGAATCCTCCTTGCCTTTTATGGCCCGACTGTAGTGGAGTGGTCAGTTAAGACACAACCTTGATACAGCCCATCCGAAGACCCACTGTAACAGCAAAGTTCACACCTAGTGAGGTTCATGACATTGGCCTAATGTAACACTGCCTCTCAGCACATAGAGACGAGGTTTCCACGCTATCTGGTTCATCAGTAATCACCACCCACTTTCTCATGGCTTGATCTGGATGTAAAGGTGATCTAGTTCCCACTGCATCTGGCGCCCTATCCCGAACGGCTCATCGTCATGGCGACTGTGTTCTATGTTGCCAAGGCTCAGCATGGCCCAAAGAGGTGATGTACAGGGCTTATTTATGTAGGCTCATGGAGTGGACATGACCTTCGTGAGGTGACTCCTGATTGGTCGAGGGGTGCTTCTCAGTCTTTGCACTTCCCATAATGCATCACTCCTGTAAGCAGTGTTCCCGCAGTCATGGAAGACCTGGAAAGATCTCAAATTCCAGAGCAGGAATTTTCTCAAACTGTTCATTACAGTTAAAGGTCTTTGGCAGATCTTGATGAAATTACAGTTTATATGCCGTTTTATACACTACTTTTTTTAAGGTCATGGTCTAACTTTTTTTTTTGAAGTGGATAAACAGATGAAATGAAACTCTCTTGTTAACTTTTTTTTTTTTTTTGACTTGTTTTTAAAGCCCGGCCTAGTTTTCTGACCTGGATATATTGTGTGCTTCAACTCATATCTCTCTGAAGACAGTTCATGAGTAAAAAGGTCTTTTAGTTTTGAAATAAAACTCCAGAGAAGTTATAATGTTTGTTTTGGCGGTAGTGTTTTCACCCGGGAGGTGACCCCACATTGGTCAGGCTGTGCAGACCACTGGGTTCCGTTGACTTTGGCTTTTAGAGGAACAATTCACCAATGATGATTAGGCAAGCCAGTGTCTTTGAAGTGCACAGAACGTAGTTTCACTTAGTGCAAAATGTTTTGCTGTGTACGTTTTTGTTGAGTTGTACGAGTTTGTCATTATTTCCATCGAACTGGTCACCTTGTTGGCCATTATCCCTTTCATATTTACTTCACGATGGGCCTATCGTTGCCTAGTAACAGGGACGTGGCCAGATGCGCCACTCCGTATGGCATTACTTTATTTGATTTATAATAATATAATAATAATATAATTTTTATTTTTATTCAGGGGTCTGTTTCCCAAATGCATAGTTAAACACTAATAACTAAGGTAGCAAATTTGTTGGTTATAACTTGCAATGCAATTTCCCATTGGCACCTAACCAAGTGGCTAACTGGTTAGCAACTACGCTTTTGAGGAAATGGAGGCCTGCTTCATCCAACCACTACTGTGGTTGTGAAGTACTGTACGTTACACACTGGAACTCTGCACTTGAGTAATAGTCAGCTGTATTAGGCCAAGGTGCTGCTCAGATACCCATGCTGTCCCTGATGAAGGTATAGCAGAGTTAGACTTTACTGTCTATGGATGCACAACACACACTCACATTAACCGGTTAAATTGTGCCTATTGTAAGTGATGTAATGGAATCTAATGCTGGGTCTTATAGTGTTGGCCTCTTAAGAAGTCAGCGTATAAGAATAAGGGGGGGTGTGTGCGTGTGTGTGTGTGTGTGTGTGTGTGTGTGTGTGTGTGTGTGTGTGTGTGTAGGGGGTGTGTGTGTGTCAGACTCCATGCTGACCCATGGGCTGGTCCCCTAGTGATTAGATTGGTGGTGTGACCAGTTCCCTACAGTTTGGGTCTCAGCGGGTCTTTGAGTTGTGACTGACTGTATTAAAAGCCCCTGCTAAGCTAAGGTCACATTCCCTGCACCCTGGAGGGCTTTTGTGGAGCCGCCAATGCAGCCGCTGCATTGTGTGTGTGTGTGTGTGTGTGTGTGTGTGTGTGTGTGTGTGTGTGTGTGTGTGTGACGCGTGGCCTCGGCGTGGAGAGGCTTAATTAAAAAGGAACATTTCAGCCAGTTAAATTGGTTGGAAGAATGCGTGCAATGTTGCCATGGAAAAAGGTCAGTATCTTAGCAACAAGGGTTCCAAGGGAGCGCCTCTCCGTCACTGCCCACCCCCTTCTGTCGCCGCCCCCACACAAGATTGATTGCTGCAGGGTCCAATGGTGCCACTCCTTGAGAGCGGGAAACAGAAGGAGGCACGTGTGAGCATGCCCAACAAAGTCAATAATTATCGACCCTGGAAGCTATAATGTGACTGTGGCGAATACATACAGTAGGCTTTAGACTAAGGCCTGGTGACTCATATACAGTAGACAGGCACACACACACAAGTACTCCTACACACACACACACACACACACACACACACACACACACACACACACACACACACACACTCTGTCTCTCTCTCTCTCCTGGCTTCCAGACTTCCTCACTCCCTTTGCCCTGAGGTGATGTACAGAGGGGGAGAAAGTGATAATTTGTTGCCTTGTATTTAAAGGAGAGGATGGGCAAGTAGAGGCAGGAGCCCTGAGGCAACACACACACACACACACACACACACACACACACACACGATTGAGAGCCACTCATTATTTTGATCCACTTACATTCATTTACTTTACATTACATAGGTCAGGTACATGGGGTACTCTTGGCCTATTATGGGCTTGAGTAGGGAGGTAACCTATTATTGATTATGAGGATGTGTGTCTGTGTGTGTGTGTGTGTGTGTGTGTGTGTGTGTGTGTGTTAGAAAAATGGCCAGAGCATCATTACTGCTGGACTTTACTAAGCGAAAGGTGCCACAGGCAGGCACTGGGGAAGACAACTTCCTTGGTTTTAAGAGAAAAACCAATGGAAAACTGGACGTACGGGCACAAGGGTTTGGCGTATCATCAGACTGGCCAGACCTGAATGACTTGTGTGTCAGAACAGGCACCAACCTAAGATGGACATTACACTCCCATCCTTGTGTGGTCTCTGATGCTGTGGTTGAGGATCCATCAATCACAGTAGAAGCGACGCTACAAAACAACAACACTACCCACCTGCTCCAGCCGAAAACATCACGGCAAACTCTCCTTGACACCCAGAGAGCACGAAACATGGACTATTGGACTAATTTAAGTCTACAAGGAAAGTTGGCAAGGCTGCCTTGGGCTGACCACTCAGTGTCACATACCATCTACAATAACACAAACATCAGTGAGGATATCCTGATCTTTTGTGTAAAAGCCCGTCTCCAGGTCCTCCCCACTAAATATAACTTGTCACTGTGGTACCCCTCCATTCATTCACCCATGTGCATGCTGCATGACCCCCCTCATCATCTGGAGTCAGTAGCTCACATTATGAATAGCTGCAGCTCTCTTAAAGGGCTGTATACTGCTAGACATGATAGACTTGTGGACATCATAGCTGATCAGATTCCTTGCATTAAGAATGAACAGATTTTTAAACATACCACTGTCCAACCTAAATGGTTTAATTCATCTATTGACATTTTCTCTGGAATTGCAAATACTCCTGATATTGTGACTGTTTGTCAGAATCAGAAAAAAGTGAGAATGTTTGAAATATCATGTGCCTTTGATTTATACATGGAAGACTCATACTGTACAAAAACCTTAAAATATCAGCCATTAGTCAATGCAATTGAGAATTTAGGATATAAATGCCAACTTATTGTCCTAGTGTTTGGCAGTTTAGGTCATGTGCACAGGTTGGTGGTTTGTGGACTCCGTATTGGGGGGCTACATAAATCAAAGGCCAAACAATTGGCAAAGTACTGTTCTATATCAGCAATTATAGGCAGTATGTTTATTTGGAAAAGAAGATGTTTCTTGTACCCATGAGCTTTAAACACATAACTTGTGAACTGTGTTAATCTGTTGGATTATTCAGAATATTTGTTTCCTGATGGAAAGTGGATTGTAAGGTGGAATCAAATAAAGTATATAAAATGTGGCGTGGCCTAAGGGCCATAGAAGTAATCTTCCAAGATTTGGAATCTTGTTTGTGCATGGGACTCATAAACCAGGACTGCCATACGCGTCCTGGAAAAATCCTGGAATTTTAGAGGTGGATTTTCCAGTTATTGAAATCACCTGGCAGTTAATGAGCTAGAACTAGAAAAGCACTCAAAGAGTGCAGACCTCCACCAAGGCAATATGGTCACAGACGCAATATAAATTCCAGACAGTGTTCTGGATTACAGATCGCCACCAAAATTTTATTTGTTCTTGCTTTCCCCAAGACTCACATTGTCTGAAAATTTCATCCAAATCCGTGCAGTACTTTTTGAGTTATGTTGTAGAGAGGAGAGGAGAAACTTGAGCGCACTGCACACATAAAATGGACTGCAAGATTCATCAAAGAAAAGACTAGGCTAACATATTAAGACACTATGTCTTTGTCGGGATTAAGACGGTAAAGGTGGTGTAACCAATAGATAAATGGAATCAGCCTAAATGTCCAGTTTGACAGGCTGTTCAGGACATGCTGGTGTGAGCATCTCTCTTTGAGTAATCCATCGCGTTGGCCTAGACACACTATGTGCCATGTCCAGCTGTCGCTACAAATCTCATAATACTTGATCACATTTGACCTTTCATGCAGTCTCCCCTTGTTTTGGTTTTGCCGTAATTAACAGCTTGCCTATTTGTGGGAAGAATTGCGCTTCAGTGGAGACCTAACCGAGTTAAGCAATCAGGGAAATTGAATTCAGTGCTAGGACACAAGTGCAAAGAGCTGTTGCCTTTGTGCGGTAGGGAGAGTTGTTAGGTGGTTGCAGACTCCAGACTGTGAGGTCAGGAGAAGGGCTGATGTGGCTGCAGACTCTTTAAAGCAGGGGTTTCAAAGTTTTGATATGTAAGGGGGTCAATTTAGGGACCCAACATTGAACTGAGGGCCGCCAAAGGGGCAAGGGGAGAACCAAAAAAAAAAAAAAAGAAAAACGTTTGTAATCATTGTAATGACCAGGTTGTATATCAACAGTTTCGTCTAATTCCGAATGAAAACGTCCCTGGTAAACTAGAGGAACTGCCGACGAAGCGTTAATTTAATTCAATTCAATTTTATTTATAGAGCGCTCAAATACAGTGCATTGTCTCGTGGCGCTTTACAGACAGTACGGGAAGCATCCATGAGAAACAGGGGCAAGGTAAAACTCCCTTCACTTTATAAATGATAATAAATAATTTCTCACAGATGCCAGACAGAAAATCTACTGCTGGTCCCCTCTCTTACTGTTGGTCAGGTTGAAAGTTGGGCAGATGAGGGGCATCCCATCCCCAGAAGCTACTTCTGGGGAAGTTTTACCACCCAAGCCTCGTTCTAGTGCCTCATAGTGACGTAAGTGGAAAAGGTGAATGCGAATCTATCTATCTATCTAAAGCAGTGGTTCTCAAAGTGTGGTCCGAGCAAGCTCAAGTGGTCCGCAATTGGACCCCCCCCTCCCCCCCTTTACTAAAAATGATGAAAGCCAAATAGGAGTTCAATGAATACGATGAAGCAGGCCTGTAATTTTTATCAAAAACTTCAAGCTATCTGAAGTGCCCATAAATCCTAATTTAGAATTGCCTGTTGATTTGGTCTAAGGGTATGTCAGAATGGTGGTCCCCTGGGACTGAACCAGTTGAAAACCCCTGGATTAAATGCATTTCTCACCAATCAACAGTGAAGGTCAGAAAAAAGACATTTTACTGCTTGACCGTGAAGAAGAACACAATGTTTTTGTTTTTGTTTTTTTCTTGACATACTCTTTCCTACTCCTTCTGGGTAATGTCACAGGTGGCTCGGAACCACAGCCATAACATAGGGAGGAAAAATGACACCGCAGAGATAAGTTTAACCAACGCTACATCTATGGGTTGAAACACTAAACATACCAAAGATTGCCCTAGATGTAGGCTAATATTTCACATGCCAAGCATTGCCATAGATCAACATCTTGCATACCAAAGGCGGCACTGTCCTCGGTGGATCTAAACTGATACTTTAGGTTTGGATGTCCCATGCAGTGGCAATTTCTCTTTTGTTTTGATTTATCAGATTTATCAGTCAGTACTGGATTTTGCATTTTATGTGTATTATGTGTCTCTCAGACCAAAAATAGTCAGTCTCGTGTGATAGTGTGGGGGTGTGTGTTTGACTTGTGACCCCTTTGAAACTGTTAGAGAGTAGTCCTCACGCTCCTCACGTGTGTGTGTGTGGTGTGTGTGGTGTGTGTGTGTGTGTGTATATGTAGGTGGACTTGACCTGTGGCATCCCACCATGTCTGTTTGTTTTGGGCCTCTGAAGTGTGTGTGTGTGTGTGTGTGTGTGTGTGTGTGTGTGTGTGTGTGTGTGTGTGCGTGCGTGCTTGTGTGCCGTTTCAGTCAGTCTACTGTAGTAAGGTTTGTCAAATGACTGAAACTGAGCAGTAGCACTAGCTGGATCAGAGTCCATGTCATTTGACTGACAATCGGGCGACCCGGGTTCAGTTACAGAATCCCACATAGCGAGTCCATGATGCTGGATGAAAGCTTGTGTTAAACGCCAACCATGTATTTCATACTCTGCTTTAGTAGCCCAAGGCAACACCCACACAGTATAGGCCTAGTATAGGCCAGTGGTTCCCAAACTTTTTTCTGTCGCGTATCCCCTGAAACAAATCTGAAAAAGCTGTGTGGTGTTTGCCATTTCAGTCTTGGCAGCACAAACCGAAGGGCACAAAGCAAAGAGTGTCTATGTATGTACTTTGGGAGTTCTTTCATCACCAAATCACCTTACAACAAACATGTAGATTCACGCTACACTATCCAAACAACAGTGTGTGTGTGTGTGTGTGTGTGTGTGGATGGGGGATGCTTAGGCAGTGGAAATTTCCAGTGTAGGGCCTGAAGATGCCTATGAGTCCCCATGAGCTGGGATTGCATTGGCCGATCCACTACTGCTGTAAAGTTTGGCCACCCCACGCTACTGCTGTAAAGTTTGGCCACCCCACGCTACTGCTGTAAAGTTTGGCCACCCCACGCTACTGCTGTAAAGTTTGGCCACCCCACGCTACTGCTGTAAAGTTTGGCCACCCCAAGCTACTGCTGTAAAGTTTGGCCACCCCACGCTACTGCTGTAAAGTTTGGCCACCCCAAGCTACTGCTGTAAAGTTTGGCCATCCACTACTGTTGTAAAGCTTGGCCACCCCAAGCTACTGCTGTAAAGTTTGGCCATCCACTACTGTTGTAAAGTTTGGACATCCATTAGTACTGTAAAGTTTGGCCATCCACTACTGTTGTAAAGTTTGGCCACCCCACACTACTGCTGTAAAGTTTGGCCACCCCAAGCTACTGCTGTAAAGTTTGGCCATCCACTACTGTTGTAAAGTTTGGCCACCCCACTACTGTTGTAAAGTTTGGCCATCCACTACTGTTGTAAAGTTTGGCCATTGTATAGTATATGCCATTGGACCAAAGCCTGAAAGCTGTGTGGCGTTTGTCAGTTCAGTCTGCCCAGGTAGTGCCACCTGAAGGACATAATACAAGGAGTGTCCATGTACCGTATGTACTTTGGAAATTATTCAGAATCAAGTTCTTGCATCACCCAACCACCTTACAACAAACATGTACTGTAGATTCACGCTACAATATCCATAGAGCGTGTGTGTGTGTGTGTGTGTGTGTGTGTGTGTGTGTGTGTGTGTGTGTGTGTGTGTGTGTGTGTGTGTAAATGCAGGTTTATGTAATTGAGAGATTAGAGTGCCACACAGCAGATCTCAACACCTGTGTGCGCTCATTCGCACACACACGCACAGACTAGATTTCGCTCTTCTTTTTCTTTCTTTTTTGTCTCTTGTCTTGTCTTTCTCTCTCTCTCTCTCTCTCTCTCTCTCTCTCTCTCTCTCTCTCTCTCTCTCTCTCTCTCTCTTTCTCTCTTTCTCTCTCCATAATTCTTTTACTTGTTTCATTCTGTAATAATCTTGTGGCCTTCCTTTGTCCCTGGTTCCTTATCTTTTTTTTTTGTCTCTCTCTCTTTTTAGCTGCTTTTATATCCCCCCTTTTCCTTTCTCCTTACTTCTCCCCCCTGATACCATCTTTGTGTGTGTGTGTGTGTGTGTGTGTGTGTGTGTGTGTGTGTGTGTGTGTGTGTGTGTGTGTGTGTGTGAGGGGGGGGGGGGGGGTGTCAGGGGGTTAAAAAGGCTGTTATACTTTAATGATCATTTAATCATTACACACTTTTTTTTGCTTTATATGGCCTTTCTCATTTCCTTTGAAATTATCCCTTCCCCTGAGAGAGAGAGAGTGTGTGTGTGTGTGTTTGTGTGTGTGAAAGAGAGATAAAGGAAAAGTTTAGATTGATGTCACATTCCAGTGTCCTTGCAAGGTTGAGTGAGGTTATTACCAGCTTTCAGATGTATACGAGGGAGAGATAAAGCTGTCTCACACACACACACACACACACACACACACACACACACACACACACACACACACACTCACACACACACACTTCCCACGTGCCTTGTCCCCTGTCGTCTGCCATCCTGTGATGACAGTCTTTAAATAAAGCGTGCATCTCACACACACACACACACTCACACACACACACACACACACACACACACACACACACACACACACACACACGTGCGTGTTGTATAAATCTACTGAGGACCCCCCCCCCCCCGCTAGTAGTGCTGCTGACTGGCTATTGTATGCTATTGGCAGATGGCCTTACAGTAACACACACACACACACACACACACACACACACACACATTTAACTGTGGGGCATATCACATGAGCACACACACGCACATTTATGGTGTAGGGCGTGCTCCCATACACATACACACACGTGCACACACTTGTACTGTAGGCAGTGCTTAATTTGTGCCGGAACATGCCGGAACAGGATCCCCCACCTCGTCATTTTGACCCCCCCGCGTTCCGGGACCTATTTTGGCTGATCCGCCACCTCTCGTGAATAATAATTTAATTTTTTTATTAAAAAAAAAAAAAAAATCATGACAACGTTTTAAAATGTATAAAATCAATTCATGAATTGTACAAATAAAGTACAAAAATACAGTGTGTCAGTGAGAGGGGCAAACGAATGGTGTGTACTGGTGATTCGCATTCAGGGTTCGAGTTAGGTGGGAGCCAGTGAGAGCTGAGCTCCCATAGAGAGAGGTCTGGCTCCCATGAAAGCAGCAAACTCAAACATCTGTGGGGGCTCTGACAATACAATAGTATATAATATTTTACTGACAAATAAAGTTATCATAAGCGGGGATCAAACCGAGCTATGGGAGGTGGAACCTTTTTATGGAGTTGCGAGTGCGCTCCCGCTGGGAAGCGCTTGTTACAGGGGTGTTTTTGATCATCTTTTCTTTTTGTGTTATTGCCTTATTGGCATGCTGTTATTATGTTCTCTGATGATAAAGGGGCACGGTATGCTTGCGCAGTTGCAATGTATAGGTTGTAAACATAAATCAATGTCTTAATTGATTGAAAACCATGATTTGGTTGTGACCGATAGTTACCGTGCGTAACAGTCGGGGTTTGCCTCTGACGCGAGAGGATCTAATGATGGTATGTTATATTGCCTAGTTTGTGGGCCTTGCCCCTGATTATTTTCAGTTTGATCAGTGTTTTTGTTTGTTTAGTTTGTTTGTTAATTTGTTATGTTATGCACCCTGCCGGTGGCCTAATATAAAATAAAAGAAAGACGTCTGCATTATTCCGTTTCCATGCCTTGAGTCTACCACCCGCCGGACACACTCCGTTACAATGCCACTGAAAATGTGGCCGCTTGCTCCTTTCGGTTTTAGCCTACTTCAATAAAGCCAAACATAGGCCTACTGTAGCTCCAGATAGTAAGATAATGCGCGGGTCTCCCTAGGTCAACCTCTCTCCTAGATATTGCTTTAACCAGGCTATTCCGATCATGCTGCGCATGATGTAAACTTTATTGAGGATTTCGTGCAAGTAGCATATTCACCGAAATTAAGTGCCAGTTCACCGTTGTGCATAACATTCAGCCAGAGGTCCGGGAGAGAGAGAGAGAGAGAGAGAGAGAGAGAGAGAGAGAGAGAGAGAGAGAGAGAGAGACATTGTCAACTACTCACATTGTAAGGTCAGTGCTTGCTTCCCATTACATTCAAAAGTCCGCAAAGCCTTTACCGAACTTTTTTTTTGTAATGCAATCTTATGGCATTTTTAAAAGGGATGTTGTCTGAAATTGAGCCTTTTATGTGCCACAGCTGTAGAAGTGGCAATTCACTTGATGTTTTTTGTGCGTTCCGGGACCTGAGTCATATCGTTATCGACTTGTCGTTATAATGTACTTTGCGTTCCGTTACCTACTGATTTACAAATTAAGCACTGACAGTAGGGCACATCTCTCTCACACACACACACACACACACACACACTCACATACACACCACACAAGTATGCACACACTTATGCTGTAGGACATAATTGACCACACACACACAACACACACACACACACACACAAACACACACACACACACACACACACACACACACACACACACACACACACACACACACACAGCTTATGTCAACACATGAATAGCATATCTCATGCTACAGGGGACGCCATGACAACCAACTCTTGCCTTGTCTCGTGTCTTGACTATTGGTCATAGCAAATAAACTACACACACACACACACACATACACACACACATTCCGTACACACACACACACATTCCGTACACACACACATACAGTACACACACACTCACTCGATAATATGTAAACCGTGTCTTCTAACATGCTGTGTGTTGACTCAATTGTTTTTGTGTGTTTGTGTGTGTGTGTGTGTGTGTGTGTGTGTGTGTGTGTGTGTGTGTGCCACAGCTGTTCACAGCTGTTGTCCGTTTTTGTACTACTGTGCACAGCTGCTTTAAATAATGGCACTAGACCAGGGGTGGCCAACCCGAGGCTCGGGAGCCGCATTTCAAGGCTTCAAAATTTTAGCGTCACTACAGCTCACTCCATGCTAACCTCAACCAGGGCCAGGGTACATTTCTGTTATCATGTTGGTGTGTGACTTTTACAATTCATCTCACTGGCGGAGGTGTGTGTGTGTGTGTGTGTGTGTGTGTGTGTGTGTTTGTGTGCGTGCGTGTATGTCAGAAAGATGGGTAATGTACTAGTTGTAACAGGTTCATGATTCTGTGTGCCGATGTGGCTCTTTGCTGTAACATAGTCAGATATGTGGCTCTTGGTCTCCGACTGGTTGGCCACCCCTGCACTAGACCTACTAAATCCTGTGAGTGAGTGTTTGCTTGAGATTGAAACAGTTTAGAGGTGGAATAGCAATCAGTGTTATAGACTGACAATAAACAAATAAGATAACACTTATAATGTAATCGGAGAGTAGCCAATAGCAAACCCCTTAGGATTAAGGGTAAAGAACATGAGCAAGTTTAATAATTATCTGAAAGGAAATTGTGCCCTTTGTAAGGCATGGAACCTAAGTTGGTCTAGGGTTGCTCTGACCCTGAAGTAATTGATTGATAAATGTAAATCGCTTTGGATAAAACCATTAAAGTGGGGGGGGACGCAGGGGTACGCAGTACCGGCACCTCAGATAAATGAACAATATCATCCTATTCTTCTCCTATACATTTTTATTTGTTTGTGCAGACACACAATATGAGAGTTCTCCCTCCTGCCAAATCCCACTTTAACCACTGGATAAAACCATTAAAGTGGTGCTCCGGAGTGAATTCAAGCATAGCCCTGTTGAACGAGCCTGCTAAATGCACTCGTTAGCGAGTGGAACAAAATAATTTGGAACAGCAGAGACCGAACGTGAACGCAGAAGCGAACAAGCACTTTACACTGGATCAATGGAAACTGACTTTTCGAAACCGAAAGTAAGATCTGAGGTACCCTTGACTCAATGTAAAGTGTTTTGCGTTCGCGTTAGGTCTATGCTGTTCAAAATTATTTCATTCGATGCAAAATATATTGCTGTTAGAAGGCTCTTGCAACAGGGCTATGCTTAAACATACTCTGGAGCTTTCCTTTAAATGTCTCATTACGTTTTTGTCCAATATAGTCCTAAATGTTATAAGTTAAACCCCAAGGTTAACTCTAAGCATTGGAGTGTTGACACTTTTTGTTAAATTAAGGCGACTGAACTCTGTCCACACTTTCATTCATTTATTTTATTTGTCAGTGCGCTTGAAAGGTTTATGTAATTCTTGATGAATGTCACCATCAAAGATTTTAGAACTGAGAGGGCTAGGATCTTTTGTTACTATAGTGACGGAGTATTGAAAAGTTATGAGTTAAAGAAACATTTATAGTCATCTCAGGTGATTGAAAAAGGAGCTTCACCTACATCATAACTCTCTCTCTCTCTCTCTCTCTCTCTCTCTCTCTCTCTCTCTCTCTCTCTCTCTCTCTCTGTGTGTGTGTGCACGCGAGAGAGAAATGTTTTTCATATGGAGAGGAACTGATTGAGAGAGCTTTTTGAGGGGAGAGAGGAAGTGAGGGAACAAGAGTGTGAAGAAAAGGAAAAAATAAAGCGTGAGAAACTGACATAAAAGATAAAAAAAAGAAGCTGCCTGCATTGCCTTCTTATTCAACCATTTGCATGGAAATACAGAAATAAATAAATAAACTCCTGTGCCATTGGGAAGAAAAAAATAGCACCTGTTGATAAATTAACACCTGTGAAGAATTAACACCTTTCTTGCTTCCTATCCACCCTTCCTTCACCTGTTTCCCAACCCTTCCTCCTCCTCCTCCTCCTCTTCCTCCCCCTTCTCTTCCATCTCTCTTTCTTTCTCTCTCTCTCTCACTCTCTGTCGCTCCCCCTCTCCTCCCAGTTTTTAACCCCCCCTCCCCCTCCCCGCAGATGCGCGGCGCTGCTTCCGGGACAGGAGGTGATGTGTGATCGAGGTACTGGCCTCCATTTCTGGGATTTGTCCCACACTTCGCTCCAGTCCACTTTAGGCCAGGAAAGATAGATATTTACACAATAACATCTCTCCGTTGTGTCCACAGCAATATGCCAAAATAAATATTCCAACACAATACTTTTTTTATAAAACAGTCTTTGTGGGGGATGTGGAATTGTGGCTTAACGTTTTGCTGTTGTCAGGGGCAACAGAGGTTCAGATAACAGTGACTAACAGTGACTTACAGTTGAGGCATCATATTGTCTTATTTTCCTGAATCGATATGACAGATAATAATCAAGTTATGTAAGCACTCAAGCAATACCGAAGATCAACTAGTTCTAGCGAAGTGTTACATGATATTTATCCTGGAACAGAATATAGTTCCATGTCATAACTGTGTAGGAAACTGGCACCTTTTATTTTCTGTCAGTCACTGTCAACACTGTTGTCAGACTGAGACAAAGGCTGGAAGAAATGAGGAAAGATAAAACTCAATTGCTTAACTCTAGACGAGGCAGAAAATGAGAATTAATAAAGGTGGTATATTCCTTTAACAGGAAGAAAGAATAACATCTTCATTAAAGCAGATATGGTTAAAAAAAAAAAGAAAGAAAGAAAGAAAAAAAAGGATAGATACTCTGATTAGTTGTTACACTTTCCAGTTGAGGCTTCATAAAAATTGATTGGGTTTTCAGGCTTTATTATAGATAAATAGTAACATGGACAGAGATCATTTTCACTCCAAGCAGGCTGTATTTATCCAGTTTAATGTAACCCTTACTAGCAGTTAAACGGAGCTCTGCATAAAAATGGCATCACCTACAGTACCATACCATGACAGCCGGCCGTAGAAAGCCATCGCCTCGCCAGCGCCAGAGTACGGTATCTAAAGAGATAAAGTCCCAGCTAAACGCTTGCTTTGAATAAACAAAGCCATAGAAGTTGCTACTTTGGCACAAACAGACATGTGATAGTCAAAACAAAGCTGTCTCTAGCCTTTAAAATACATGGTAATCAACTTTGCACAGCACAATAGGGATGTGCTGTATGTATGCGCTTCCTAAGTCAGGTTGCTTCTTAGCAGAACTTGTTGCTATGCAACCAAAGTCTAAAGAAAAAGGCCAGTCTACATGAACTGGGCAGATTTTTTTTTTTTTTTTTCAACACAAGATGTCTAGTCTATTGAGGATCAAGGATGTTGAGCTCCGAAGATCTATGTGGTAGAAGCCACACGGAACGTCTGTGATGACCTTTAACTTACATCTGACGTCACGGGGGACTGTTGGCCTTCAGAATGTTTATCCATTAGGCAAAGGGAGCGTAGTGTCCTCAAAAGTGTGTCTCCTTTACTTTTCTCTTGAAACTGATGACTAAACTTGGTGTACAAAAGGGTTGTCACAATACTAGAATTTGATAGCAACTAGAACAAGTACTCCATTACACTCCAATACCAGTTTCGACCAGGTTCTATGGTGGCCTCTTTTTTTTTTTTTTTTTTGTCTAAAACTGACCGAAAGACCCTGACTTAATTCCACTGTTCACATGGTCTTAGTATCTATCGCTAGTTTGTTTTATGCTAATGCCCTCAAGGCAAGAGGAGGCAGTGTTGGTATTAAAATGCGTTGCTATAGGAACAAGAGAAGAATGAGAAGAAGGAAAAAAAAAAAAAACTCTCATTGCTGGTAAATAAAAAGTAATGGAAAAACATGAGACTAATTTGAAATAAAATATTTCTCTGACTGACATGCAGTACAGGGTTTTGTAAGGCTGATCCAAACCATCCAGACCTGTCGAAAAAAAAAGTTGAAATAGTTCATGTCGATGTTAGCCACCTGCTTATTCTGCACCTATGTGTGGAATCCTTTAGGGAGGCTTCAGTTTTGAACAGACTTCATCATTCAGTTTCTTCCCGTCCGCCTACAAAGCAAGTACTAGTACATACTTGGCACTGAGCAAGAGAACAACCTGCAGCAGGGAAGGCAGGGAAGATTGGCTCACTAAAACGACACCGCTAACACCACTAGCCGTTAGGCTACAGTTTAGTAATCCTTCTCCAGCCGTCAGTGCTGTGTGAAAACCATCTAACCAAACCCCGAAACAGACACCTGAGCCTTAGACACCTGACCAGATGAAGACTGTTACCTGACACTGTGCTGTCGCGTGAAGGTGTCAACTAAACACAGTCCACACACACACACACACACACACACACACACACACACACACACACACCACCAGGCACACACACACACACACACACACACACACCAGACAAGGTAGGCAAGGTGTTAGAAGTGTGCACACACTCTCGATGAATGGGTGAATAAATGATCGTGTCCCACCACTCTCTATTTGGTTTTAGTTCTTCTTCAAATGGTGTTGAAGAAAGACTTCAGGAAGACTTTACTTGTCATGACAAGCAAGCAGCCCATTCTGTTAGATGTGATTTGAGTATTTGTTAGCGCAACTGCACACAGACCACACACACAAACACACACACACACACACACACACACACACCTGATGGTAGACAAGGTGTCATGACACGCAAGCAGCCCATTCTTTTAGATGTGATTTGAGTATTTGTGAGTGCTTGAGGAAGTGAAGGTTTTGGAAGGTTCAGGTTTTTGGAACGGTGTGTGTGTGTGTGTGTGTGTCTGTGTGTGTGGAATGTGAGTTCAGCTGGGCTGAGAGTCAAAATCATATTCATCCGGGAGGAGCGAGAGAGAGAGGGGCAGGATGGCGCCTGGCAGCCCTCTGCCAAACATGCCTGGCACACACACACACACACACACACACACACACAGACAGCTAAACAACGTTCCCACTTGGCACTACAAGGGCCAAAATGCAGGTAGCTCTGCGATGGTCCACCTGCCCCATGTTGCATTTCATTAGGTCTTTGCTCTCTTTTATTGTGTGTGTGTGTGTGTGTGTGTGTGTGTGTGTGTGTGTGTGTGTGTGTGTGTGTGTGTGTGTGTGTGACTAGTAAACACTGGAGTTGCTCAAGTTGGTTTCCCAGTTTTTAGTGACCCAAATACCACTGGAATGTGATCTCAGAATTTGCTCAAAAAGAATTAGAGTTCTCATTGTGTGCATGTGTTTGTGTGTGTGTGTGCGTGTGTGTGTGTGTCAGGAAAGTGGCCAGAAGCTCTACACAAGCTCTGGCGTGCTGGTTAACTGCAAGGGTTCAGTCTGAAAGTCTGGAAGACAATCAAGATAATGGGTGTGCATGCAAACACACACACACACACACACACACACACACACACAGAGTGATGTGATGGATTTGATGTTATGGTTGCTTACAGATGGTCGGTTAGCCCAGTTACACCCCTCTCCCCCAACACACACGCAGACTCACACACACACACACACACACACACACGCACGCACGCACGCACGCACTCACTCACTCACTCACTCACTCACTCAGCAGGAAGGAATAACGATGGCTAAAACGGGGCCAACAGATACAGATTGGCTAGTTGCTAACATGCCCCTATAAGTAGTAAAGCTTTCTTATCCCCCTCTCCGTCATTACCACCTCTCCATCCATCCATCCATCCATCCATCCATATATCCATCCTTCCATCTCCCTTCTTCCAACCTGCATTTTTTTTCCTTCTTTTACAATTCTCACCTCCTCTGTCCCACCCAACTAACCCAGCTAACCAACAGGAAGGACATTGAAACTCCTCTCTCTCTCTCTCTCTCTCTCTCTCTCTCTCTCTCTCTCTCTCTCTCTCTCTCTCTCTCTCTCTCTCTCTCTCTGAGTAAAATGCGTAACTGTCTGCCTTTATCTTGTTGTTATTGTTGTTGTTTTTGTTTTTTGTTGTTTTTTGTCTTCTGCACAATCCCACCATCGCATTTTACCATTCACACTATATTCATCACTCAACTTTACATACTCACACCCCCCCCCCTCTCCCCACACACACACACACACACACACACACACACACACACACACACACACACACACACACACTCATGCCAAGCAAGCCATACCAAACTGTTTATCTGCGATCTCTCTCCGTGTGAAGTGCAGGGGCGCCACCAGAAAATGTGGGCCCCATGACAGAAAATAACTTTGGGCCCCCCAACCAAACATTGATTTTAATATTCAAATTTTCTCTGAGGCCCCCTACTTTCAGTGACAGGCCCTCAGAATCATCCTAACCAGTGCTCCTGGTGAAGTATGTACAGTACGTATGTTTGAGTGTACAGTATGTATGTTTGAGTATGTATTTGTGCACAGTATATTGAGAGTGCCACAGAAAGAACCATATATATTAATGCCAGTGGAAATAACAGGCCACAATCAGAGAGAGTTTAATGTTGCTCTCCAATCTTAGCCCCTATTGAACCAGACTGCTGAGCGCTGTCGAGAGAAAGGAGACCAAATGCTTGGAGCGAATAGTGAACATGCAGCTTGCGCTAACTCAGTGGTACCATAAGATTGCTTTCTCCTACATTACCCATGGTGCCATTCAGTTAAACTCTTGCCTACATTACCCATGGTGCCATTCAGTTAGCGTTAGCAGCCGCTTTGCTATTTGGTCAGTGTTGTCTCAAACTCTTTCTTTCTCCCTCCCCTGGAGAGCACTCGGCCAATGATATTCAGCATGACTTTCTTCTCAGCCAATCAGGATAGACCTTAACCCAGTAGGCAGCCAATGACGGTGCTCCCTGTGCTTTCTGTCTCCTAGCAGATGACCTGGCCAACCAATCAGTGGGCTATGTGACAGAGCTGCAAGAGGAGAGCACAGCGTTGGTGTGGGAGCGAGAGCGGACCTGGGCGGACGAGGACGAGGAGGAGGAGGAGGAGGAAGAACGTGACGGAGGAGGGGAGTGCGGAGGAATGGGCGTGGGCAAGAACACCACCTCCAAAGCCATGGACTCCACAGGTGACGCGGCCAAGTACGAGAGTGACAGCAAGCACGCCACGGACTTCTACCCCGTACCTGTAAGTGTGTGTGTGTGTGTGTGTGTGTGTGTGTGTGTGTGTGTGTGTGAATATGCTATGAAGGTGTATGCCAAAAACAGCAAACATGATGGACTTCTACCCCATACCTGTAAGTGTGTGTGTGTGTGTGTGTGTGTGTGTGTGTGTGTGTGTGTGTGTGTGTGTGTGTGTGTGAAGTTGGCATAAAGGGTACTGCGCTGACATGACAGACTTCTACCCCATGACAGACTTCTACCCCATACATGACAGACTTCTACCCCTGCAAGTGTGTGTGCCTTGACATGTGATAGGTAGCAAGCATGCTGCTAACTTCTACCTAGAGCTGGGACGCCTCATTGACTTAGTCAATTTAATCAACTAGTCAGTCAACACAAATAATTTACGTGGACATGTCAAAATCAATGGCAGCCTAATATCACAGAAAATCGGATAAGATGGCAGCTTAAAGATCTGCTGAAATAAGGCTTGCATAACAATAAAGCAATGCAAGAATATTTTACCACTCATGTAAACAATCTGCTATTCTGCAGACTGTAGAGGGCAGCTAAGTTTTTTTTTTCTCTGTTGGTTTGTCTTTATCTTTGTAAAGCACATTGAACTGCCTCTCTATATGAGATGCGCAATATGAATAATAATCTCGTCTTGCCTTGTCTTGTCTTGCTATGCCCCCCCCAACACACACACACACACACACACGCACGCACACACACACACACACACCCCATGCCTGTCTCATCCACTATTGGAATGTGTTAGCAGTAGTAGTACCACTGACCTGTTGTTTACTCCCAGTCTGAGGTCATGCATGAGTGAGACACACACTGCTCATAAATACTTCAGCTCACCATTGTCTAAACTAAACGGTGGTGTTTTATCTGTGAGATTAGCGGAGCAGAGGAGAAGATGGTTTGGAGCAGAGGGAGGGCTTGAGTGTTTACTAGCCTGGATGATTCACAAACAATTCACCTGCTTCGGCTTGCTGTTCCTCAATTAAACCTCAATCAAAAAGATTCAATAAAAAATGTTGTCGACTGGTTGATACAAGTTTCTGGGTGTGTGTGTGTGTGTGTGTGTGTGTGTGTGTGTGTGTGTGTGTGTGTGTGTGTGGTGTGATCTATCTATCTATCTATCTAGCCATCCATTCATCCACCCATCTCTCTCTCTCTCTCTCTCTCTCTCTCTCTCTCTCTCTCTCTCTCTCTCTCTCTCTCTCTCTCTCTCTCTCTCTCTCTCTTTCTCTGGGTAATGGGCGGACCGACGGATGGGTGAATGATTTCAGTTCTGTTCTGATATGTTCACGATGATTCACTTGCAGTTTAGACCTGCAATTTAAAATGTGTTGGGTGTGTTTGAAAAACATTTATGAGGGATTACGGTGGTCATTGTAGTTGTAATGTGGTAATGTTATCATTTGGGTATACAACTCCTGTGCGCGTGTGTGTGTGGTGTGTGTGTGTGTGTGTGTGTGTGTGTGTGTGTGTGTGTGTGTGTGTGTGTGTGTGTGTGTGTGTGTGTGTGTGTGTGTGTGTGTGTGTGTGTGTGAGAGAGAGATACTTGATAAACTAGCCGGCCATTTCCTGTTGTCCTCTGACCTAGATAATGATATAAACAAAATCCCTCTCTCATTCTCTCCCTCTATCTGTCTTCCTGAATGTAGGCAGACAAAGTGTGTATGTGTGTATGTATGTGTGGGTGTGTGTACATGTGAGAGCGCACGTGTCTCTGTACAGTATGTCTGTTTTTGTGTGTGTACGAGCGTGTATTTGCCTGCATTTCCATGCAATCCCAGCACTGCTTTCCCCATAATTGCATTTGTGAGAAAAGGCTTGAAACAGGTGGATGAGTGTGTGTGTGTGTGTGTGTGGGGTGGGTGTGTGTGTGTGTGTGTGTGTGTGTGTGTGTGTGTGTGTGTGTGTTTTGATATGGTAGGTGGATGTGCTTTGGTCACGTTGTCCGAAAATTGTATCCAAATCTGTGCAGTACTTTTCACGTTTGCTTGTACACAGACAGACACACACAAACAGACAGACAGACACACGCCGGTGAAAACATAACCTCCTCGGCGGAGGTAATAAACACAGACACACACACACACACACACACACAGTAACACCAGTTTCTGTTCCCATTCTCCGCTGGAGTCTGTTTTGACACCTCTATGCATGTTTTATGTGTTTGTTTAATTCCGTAATAGTTTTCCTCACAGAATGGCGTCTCTTTTGACTGGCGCAGGCAGTTGTGACATTTAGAGACCGCTGCTGATGGGAAACACAATAATTAGGCAGCGAACCAAAGGCAGTGTTGCATAATCTTTCTGAAGGCGTGCCAGCGAAGGAGGGAGGAGATGCTGTGGTTTTTAATGCTGATAAGACATTTAATGACTGGAAGTTTTGTCTTTAATTTTTTGGGTGATGAACATACAGCCCTTGCCATCATTTCATGAGGGACAATGCAAAAAGCTAGAAGAGAATCGTAGCCATGTCGTCTGCTTGAGATAGTGAGTGTGTGTGTGTGTGTGTGTGTGTGTGTGTGTGTGTGTGTGTGTGTGTGTGTGTGTGTGTGTGGATGACGGCAGTGATGATGATGCAGATGATGATGATGTCAACAATGATGATGATGATTTGTGATTGACAGGTGGTGGTGAACGGTGTGAGTCAGGCCAATGGCGAGCAGGACACCGAAGACACTGAACTCATGGCCATCTACACTAAAGAGAACCAGGCTACTGACAAGGTGAGACAAACTCACTGTGTGCGTGTGTGTGTGTATGTGTGTGTGAGAGAGAGAGCGAGCGAGAGCGAACACTGGGCTTATGTCCCCCAACATTAAATTAGAACTGGGTTACTAACAAGATGAGAGAAACACACTCTCTCTCTCTGTGTGTGTGTGTGTGTGTGTGTGTGTGTGTGTGTGTGTGTGTGTGTGTGTGTGTGTGTGTGTTTTTGTGTGTGTTTGGACACTGACCTTATGTTCCTCTACATTGAAGAGAGCCAGGTTACTGACATGTGACGCACTCGCTCTTTGTATGTATGTGTACGTGTGTGTGTGTGTGGTTCATGACATAAAGGAAGATTTGATGAGATGCCATTTCTTATGGTGTGTCGACTGCCTCTGAATGTGTGTGATAAGATTGGACACATCTGTATTTATGTCTGCACAACTGGTCCTGCCTCTTAAGCTCATCTCAACCCACAAGGCATAGCGCTGTAGTGTAGTCCCAGATCACAAGGCCATTTGGCACTGTAGAAACAAAGATTGAGAAAAGGTGGCACAACATAAACATAATAATAAACATGCTAGCGTTAGCAACTGTGCTGCTATTCAATCTGTGTCAGTCTGTTTCCTAGCAACTGCGCTCGGTGATCATAAACAACAGGGTCATGAGTTGTGGTTTGAAATGTGCCAGAATTTTACTGAAGGCCAGCGGCCATTGTTGGTGTCTGAGCGAGAGAGACAGACAGCAAGAGGTCAAAGGTCAAGGTTTTCTGTTGTCCTTTGACAGCGTTTGGCACGTGTTTGTCTGTTGTCAAAGCTTTGAAGTTGTTCTACATCTCCAGTCAATGGGAGTGAATCAATTCAATTCAATTCAATTCAATTTCAATTTTATTTGTAGAGCGCTCAAATACAGTACATTGTCTCGCGGCACTTTACAGACAGTACGGGAAGCATCCATGAGAAACAGGGGCAAGGAAAAACTCCCTTCGCTTTGTAAATGATTTGTTTTGTAGGAAGAAACCTTGGGCAGATCCATGCCTCATGGACTCAGCCTACCTGCCTGGGGCCTGATAAAGTATCCGTAAAGTCTGATGCATAGATTGACCATGGTTTACACAAAACAGCATGAGTACTGAATGTAGTCAGAGATGATATACACATAGTTTGTGAGACAGTCAGGGCCAAGGGATGGAGTCAGTAGTTGGAGTGGGATTAGAGTTCATTGGGTGTTGGTCGCCATTTAGGTAGTGGTCAGTAGATCAACACGTAGCCCTGCTGTTTCACAGCGCAGCCGCGATAATGACCGGATTTCGTTCAACGCAGACCGAGATAGCGAAACGGTCGGCAGCTAATGGTAACAGAAGCGGGCATATCAAAACGAAACCATGACTCACTCTGGATAATTCCTTTTAATATGTCTTTGCTGTTTCTGAGCGTTTGGGAATTTGTGTTTACTGAAATAGTCTAACTGGCTAATTGTAAAACTAGCTTAGCTTGTGAGAACTGGACCCCAGGCAGTTGGTGTGAGCCCGTGAGCTGTCGGATCTGCTCAAGGTTTCCTACTAAAATTTACATCACATTATTGGACACTGCAATGTGCTTGGGCAGTTTGCCTGGTAATCAGTTAAGTCTGTCACTAAAAAAGACAGAATCACCCGCCATCTGGCCACTGGACAAGATATTGATCCATTTGACTTGATTGATTGGTTATTGATCTGGTTTTGGATTTTAAATATGCGCTGATTCCTTATTGGGTATTGAGAAGCACCGTCTCTCGTCGCTCACCCTCTCAACATCTGTCAAGTCCACACACACACACACACACACACACACACACACACACACACACACACACACACAGAGAGAGAGAGAGAGACCCCCCAGGAGTAGAATTTACACAGCTTTTCTGCTTCTTTAGTCATTTTAAATCCACATGAGGTCTCAGCACTGCTGGGCTGGGTTCTATTCATTTCTGTCTTGTTTACTTGGACTCATAATAATAATAATAATAATAATAATAATAATAATAATAATAATAATAATCTTGCTTTCTCTGACTGAGGTCACTATTATTAGTGTGTTTCTAGCCGGTCATGTGGAGAAATAATTTTATGTTCAAATTTAAAAAAAAGCATGATGTCATTATGACAGTGCACATGTAAGAGGCAGTTTTACCTGTGGTAACCTGTTTGTCTCACCTGTGCTGGCCTGTCGATCTGCTCTAAGTGCTCGTGTCAATATGGCGAAACGGCGTGCACGGCACGGGCGATGCGCAAGTCTACACGTGGTAGCAGTGGTGCACACACCTGCATGTCATTAACCGTGTGTCGAGCACAGGTGTGGCTCAACTCAAAGCTGTCTAGTCATGGTGAGGTTTCTGTGCTCTCTCTCTCTCTCTCTCTCTCTCTCTCTCTCTCTCTCTCTCTCTCTCTCTCTCTCTCTCTCTCTCTCTCTCTCTCTCTCTCTGGTTTTGATTGACATATTTGATTGTATCAGTGGCAAGA
>JAODXP020008648.1:95000-97042 GCA_027497455.2 Sardinella longiceps
TGCTGTAAAACTAGTGAACTAGTTACATAAAAGACATACAAATATATCAGAGTCTTTCTGGTGCTACTAGAACATAGTACCGGAATTTCCCGACTATTAGCCGCGGCTTATACATTGATTTTGCAAGATTTCTGCCACTATGAGGTTAAAACAGCGGGGCAGTTAATATGGTGTTAATATGTTTTTTTTTTTTGTTTGTTTGTTTGTTTTTTAACTTGCATAAAACACTGTCCTGCAGCTTGTACATAATGCGGCTTATATGCAGGAAATTACTGTATTGATTTCTGATAGCTTTAAATTAGGTTTTCTTTTGTTCTAACGTGGTCCATGCTTTTCTAGTTTCATCTTTAATTCATAAGCTTTGTTTACAGAGATGCTCATTCACTAAGAACAGAACCTTTATAAATATTGTGTGTGCGTGTGTGTGTGTGTGTGTGTGTGTGTGTGTGTGTGTGCGCGCGCGTGCGTGTGTGTGTGTGTGTGCACGCGTGTGTGTGTGGGGTGTGTGGGGGTGGAGTGCGGATAAGAATCTACAGGCCCTGTGTGAGTAAGACGGAGATGGTCCAGACGGTTAGTGACAAGAACAGGTCTCTGTGTGTGTGTGTGTGTGTGTGTGTGTGTGTGTGTGTGTGTGTGTGTATGTGTGTGTCAGAGCGGAAGATAAACAAGGAGTGTCTGTGGGTGTGCGTGCGTGTCAGAGAACATGCAGATTTGGATGTGTGTGTGTGTGTGTGTGTGTGTGTGTGTGTGTGTGTGTGTGTGTGTGTGTGTGTGTGTGTGTGTGTGTGTAGATGCCAGCTCTTAACGGCCAATGACCTGCGTTGCCAGGCCAGCTTTTGATGAAACTGATAGGAGGAGATTGTTTCATGACGTCACTGTGAGGGCGTCACAAACAGCTACACACACACACACACATCCGAACCTGCACGTTCTCTGACACACGCACGCACTTCAACAAACACTCACGAATACATCCAAACTTTCGCGTTCTCTATGACATAAGCACGGACACACACACATGCTCTCTACTATGTGTGTGTGTGTGTGTGTGTGTATTCAGAGAAGCCCATTTGCTCTGTGTGTGTTTAGTTGGTACTGTGTTTCGGCTTTGTTTGGTTTTGTTGATTGTGTGTGTGTGTGTGTGTGTGTGTGTGTGTGTGTGTGTGTGTGTGTGTGTGTGTGTGTGTGTGGGAGAGGAAGCGAAGGGGTCAAGTGTTTGATTTCTTTCTCTTTTTGTGACGTCATGGAGCACATGTTGTCTCCAGGGAAACGCATGTGAGAGACAGAGAGAGGAGGAGAGAGAGGGATGAGAGAGAGGAGGAGGAGAGAGAGAGAGGGATGAGAGTAAAGGAGCAGATTGAAGGAGAGGAAGAGCCACGGGGAGAAAGAGAGAAGAAGGGAGGAAAAGGAGAGAAAGGAAGAGAGCGAATAGGAAGGAGAGAATAGGGAGATGAGTAGACAAAGAGAAAGATAAAAGGACAGAGGGAGGAAGAGAAAGAGAGAGAGAGAGAGAGAGAGAGAGAGAGAGAGAGAGAGAGAAAGCACAAAAGGTAAAGAGAGAGTGAGGGACGGAGAGCGTGAGATGGAGGGATGGAGGGAGGGAAAGAGGGAGAGAAAGAGTACAAAAGGTGAAGAGAGTAAGGGACAGAGCGTGAGAGGGAGGGAAAGGGGGAGAGATGGAGAGAGAGGGAGGGGAAAGAGATAGAGAAAAAAGAGAATGGGAGAGAGAGAGATAGGGAGGGAGAGAAGCGGAGAAAAAAAGAGGGGGAGAGATTGAGTAATAAAGAGAGGAAGTGAAATTGGTGGAGAAATGGGGGGGGGGGGGCAGAGGGCAGCAGAGCCATCAGGTTTATTTGATGAGTCATTGTGTAAGCCGAGGTCACTGGACATGTCTGGCCCTGCCAGGAACGTGTGTGTGTGTGTGTGTGTGTGTGTGTGTGTGTGTCTGTGAGAGAGAGAGATCCCTAAAATCGGAAGAATTTTGTATGGGTTGAAAGTAAGTGTGTGTTTGTATTTGTCCCTTAAACAGTGTGAAGTTAGGT
>JAODXP020008652.1:0-98837 GCA_027497455.2 Sardinella longiceps
TAGTCTAGTGACAAACCATCAAAAAAGTGCTTTAGTTTTCGAGATACCCCTACCCGTGGTAGAACAAAACCCAACCATGTTTTTCTTCATCTTTAAGGTCTCCCATATATGAAATGGATTCTTGGACAAAAATATTTTGCTGCAAAGATGGTTAAATTCATAGATATTGTCATACACCCCATAGCTAAAAAAGAACAAAAATGGACCCTTGCCGAATGGGACTTAAGACATATAAACTGATACAGAATCTTAATACAAGCTCTGAGACCTTTGCAACTTGGCATGTATGTAGCCAATAAGTTGCTGTACCTTCTAGAAAAACCTGTGTGTGAATATCTTGAAATATGCCATGTTTAGAGCCCTAAGAACACAAACCTAAAATAGGCGGACAAGGAAAAAATTGGACACCTTTGCAGAATGTTTTTGTTTAGTTTGTGTTTGCTTTGGCAGGGAATGTCATAGAAACACATGGTATGGCTTGTTGGAAAGGTGTGGTTGTGCTGAATCCAGCAATACCCAATATGTAAATATACCATGTACAATCAGGGTGCTACCTTCCTCAATGTATGAGGCGTCCCAAATTATGGAAAATGATGCATTGATATAGGTCTCCAGTACAAAGTCCATGGTCAGTGCTGACAAGGCTGTTGACAATTTCCGCCCATAATACGAATGTTCATCCGTATCCATGGTCTGGGGACGGTCTTCATGGGTGTGATTACATCGGTAGAGAGTTTACCGACCAATAAGCGAAGCTGATTAGACGAGCTGTCCAATCGTTTCAAACCAGAAGTGGATGCCCTCCCCCCCGCAGAATAATCACGTCAGATTAAAGAACCTCCAGACCATGAATACGGATGAACAGCAGTATTATGGGCGGGCTATGTCAGGCTAGATGGATAGAGCCTTGAGGCGGAATCTTTCAAAATGCCGCATTCAATAGGAAAGTGCTATGACCGGCTATGACCAAAGCCAGAAAGCTCTTTGTATGGCTCTAGCTACAACCAATCTGACCAAACAACACTAAGCCCACCCAATGACTCCCTATCCATATGATTGGATAGACACTGCCAATTTCTGATACAATGCCACCGCCAGTCTAAAGTACTGACAAGACTGGATGTAGATTTAAATATTTGTTCCTGTACATCAGAGGAGGGGGAGGGACAAATGCCAGCTGGGTTTGATAGATATATCCAATCATTGGTGGGGTTGTGCTGAATCCATAATCAAGTCTCCAGTCATGTCCACGGTCAGTGCTAAGAAGAATGTTCACAAATTGGCAAAGAAAATTACAGCAAAGTAAAGTACTGCTCTGCATTTAGGATACGTTCATAAATTATATCATATAAATCCTTTTATTATAATACAGGGGTCATCAAGTATGGGGGCAGGGGTGTGGAATAGTATGGTAGGTCTATAGTATGGCAATAAGCAGTCCAACTTCCATCCACATTTCATGTTTGCATTAAATATCAAACACCACTTAAGCAAATTAGATTATATTTGCATCAGAGGGCAGATCCATCCATAGAAATAGTTATAGTGTTTCCATCCATAGAAATTGTTATTCACATAGCTTAAAGCCCATGGTGCAGGTTGAACATCACTATGCAGCATTGTGTACATTGATGAGAAAACAATTCGATTTCCAGTCTCATAGAAATCTAACTATACCATAAATGGAATTATTAGATAAAATTGTGTTAAAAAATAACTTCCGTCTGTCTAAATCACCGACCGGACGTGACGAGTGCTAAGGAACACAGGTCAAATCTAGGTTCACGATGTCAATGGAAGTCGAGGAGGAATTCCCTGGTGGCCACGTCTACGATGGCCCACAGCCATATAATAACGAGCCTTCAGGCGCGAAAGAGGATAGGGCGACAAAACGGGGCGGAACGATGGGCAGAGAAGAGAGGTAGAGTTGTGCGTCCAGGAGAATTAGTGGAGAATTGGGCTAATGTTTTGGTGAGTTGCTGTAGCATGGTGGCTAACGTTGGTTCTATCTTGGACTTGCACCCTTGGTGTTGTAATAAATAAAATCAGGTTGATCAAACATACTTTCGACCTTTCTCTTGATTAAACAACTATGTATATTGCCTTACTATAACGTAGTAACATTTTGTCTTATATTCTATTTGACGTAATACCGACAAGGGTTGTGCAGTCTATCTCCAATGCTAGCTACGTTGACAATGCATAACATCAATAGCCCAATATTAGCATTTAAACTACAATAACAACCGACTAACAGTAATATCTGAAAATGTCGGTAAATGTGAACATGGTGTTGTTAGAAGGACTGAGATAAGGGCAGATCAGGAAAAGAAACAAGGGTTTGAGACGTTTCAAAGGGCTGACGTTAGCTAGGTGCCTGTGCAGACGCTAGACAGCATAATGTGTTGACGTGAGGTAAACGCTTATGAGTCTAGGCATTCGGTAGATTGACCCCAGACATTACCTTACTATCCTTCCCGGGTATGATGCCTGCTTTCTAAATCTCTTATTGCTGCAGGTGGTATACCCAGCTTCAAGCAAAAGCATAGCTCTCTCCAACCCAGCAGGCCAGAGTATGCTCAATAATTATGCTACCTAATGCCAGTTATATATTATTTGAGATCTTTGTACTGTACATAATTTGTCCTAAGGGATTAGCACGCACTTGGAGCTTCATATGAAATATAGAATAGAATAAAAAAGAAAATGTTACATCAAATACTGTCAATTCACCCTGACCATTATCAATATCAACTTTGCATCAGTCATCCCTCTAGGCAGTATACAATTTACAGGTAGGTAGTTAGATCATGGGCATATGGCTATGTCAGCACAATCAGGAGGCAATTTCCATAGGAAAGGGGAAAACACACAGGATTTCAATGGCCCCGTATGGGCACATTTTGTTCTGTACAAAATTAATACACAATCACAAAGCGTCTTGGTGTATATAAGTTATTTATTTTTAAAAGGTCAGGAGAGAGAAATGCAAATAAGACCTGGTATGAGAGTTTGGGATAATATATTAGGTAACTTTCATGCAAGTTTACTTGTTTACACACTCCACCTGTTGGAGCTTGTCCATGATATTTGTCTGGACTAGGCTATCAGCCATTTTCAACCTGAAACTGAGTATAGCGTAATGCATGTCATGAATGTGGAACCATATCAAATCAGGACTAATCTGCGTAATGTTAAAGCGTTAAATGTGCAGGCACAAATTTATAATTTACATTACAGAAAGTAAAGTGATTTCAAACGTGAATGCCGCTCTCAAGAGGGTGGCTAACTGCCTCGTCCCTATGATGAGGAAAGTGGAGCAGGTGTTGCCGAGGACAGGATGGCGCCGTCATCTTTGAAGGCTTGTGGTGACTGAATGTATCCCTCTGTCAGTGAGGCCATCAGGGATGATACAGATTCCTAAAGAGGGGAAAATATTGAAACAGTCAACGTAAGTTACCTTAAAAAAAAAAAAAGAAATAAAAAGGGCTTTAGGAAGTGAGTGAAATCTCTTACATGATGGTTTCTCTTTATGGCTCGGATGACTCAGTAGTTTACAGAAGCTGTGGTAATGGACTGCATAGCAGGGTTGGTTTGGGTTATGTCTCCACTGTTATTCTCAAGGGGGGACACTAGAAGAAGTCTGTAGGAAAATGTACACAACAGTTTTAGGTATCACAATTAGTACAACTTCTGTGATGTGGTACAGCCATAATAATTAATATTTCAGCATGAGGTCAGTAATGGTACAAATAATGGCAGTGTCATGATTACTTCTATGTACAGCTAAAAAACATCATTGCGAGTCACCTCTAATATGGCTTCATGTCTTCTGTAACGTTACAACTGCAGTTTCCAGGATAATTTCCCAGGGGGCAACAACAATATTACCTTATAGGAAACTGAAATATGGTCAGTCATGTTGCATGTTCAATTACACTATAGGAGTTCATTTGTATGGCATGGACAATATACTAACGTTACGTTCACCAACATTTATGTAGTGATCCGGGATTAGATCGCATTGCTAATTAATAATCGTGGCACTGTACATGTCAAAATCAGGTAGTAGACACCGGAGAGTGATCGGAGTTGAAATGCGGGGTAGGGGTGCTGTGCTACATGCTCAAATATTCTAGCTTTGAGCAAACTGCTAAGTCAAAAGACAGCCATCTGCAAAAACCCGCACTAACGCCTTGACGCTCGCTGCCTTTGTTCCACCTTATAACGTTACATGATGAAGCTAATGCTGAGAACTTGCACAGCTTCAAATGTAGTGTTTGGAATGGTTTCAGACAGGATTTTAGCTATCGTTACCCCCGTCAAAAAGTTTGCTAAGCAATAGCCAAGCTAATAGATGTTACTATTGCCCTATAACCTTGCACTTTCTGATTACTTATTCTAAAATTTGTACCCAACATTACTAAAACATCAAGAAATAAGGAATTGCAGCAGTTAAAATGATTGAAAGTTAATACTTACAACAGCTGTAGTTTTCAGCGTGTAGAATTCCTGCTAACGTGCTAGCCTGAGCCTCCAATCCCACTTGCAACAAGTTGAAACTCCCCATAGAAACTCCCTTGGTAACGTTAGTAGACTTGATTCTCTTGAGTGCTCAGAGGGAACAGTCTCAGTCACCAGCTTCACATGGTCCTTACTAAATCCCAATCGAGACTTCAATAAATCCACAGGTCGACTCTGACTCTGGGGTCAAATGTGCGCCACAAATGACGGAGTGTTTGGTGACAGAAGAAGCAGAGGTCTGCTCTCATCGCCTGCACAAAACGGACCCACAAGCGAAAATCCTTGCTTTTCTTCGATGTGATACGATGCACACGATGCCTTCACAACCAGGAATTCATGCAACCAGCACAAACAAAACAATTAGGCCTAACCATCATCAATCGCTGTCTAGCTATCTCCTTCAAGTTCAGTCTCTCCGCCTCTACAGCTGATGACCAAGTAGAATGCTTTCCTCGCCATACGTCATTTGACGCGTTGCTAGCCAGAGAGGCTAAATTTTCAGAGGCTAGGCCAACAGCGGCACATTTGCATTAAAAATTCTATTTTACGTTTTGTTTTGGATCATAATTTCTGGATGTATGTTTTTAAAATACACCTTCACACGAAGTCAAATGCTCATTTAATAATAAATTTAACCTGCACGTTGGACTTTAAACAAGCATTGCTAGTTGGATTTAAAACCACCTACATCAGTCCAATACTAGACTACTGTAATATTTGTGCATAAAATATTGCATGTCTGTAAAAATGCAGTAGGCTACTTTGTATGCACTGTGTACTGTACATCACATAGGCCTTTTCTCCACATTTATGGCCCACATTTCCTGGCCCTTGATCGACCATCTGCCATGGTCATCAGTCTGCCACTCTTTTCAATGACCAGTCACACTCAGTCACCTTCAGACATCCACTCATCCTCTGTTGACCACTCAGCATTGGTCTCCAAAGTAGCGCTGGGTTAGAATTTTGGCAGTGGACACCCTAGTGCTGGGGATAGCCGATAGACTTGGGCTTTCAGCAGTGGACACCCTATAGTGCTATATAGTGCTAGATAACCGATAGGCCTGAGCTTTGTGCAGTGGGCACCCTTGTGCTGGGGATAGCTGATAGATTTGGCCTTTGGACACCCTATAGTGCTGGATGACTGACAGGCCTGGGCCCGGTTGCACAAAACACCTTAAGTTTTTTACCTTAAGTATGAACCTTAAGGGCTTATTTCCCCTTACCTAAGGGATTTCCATAAGGGAGTTGCACAGAATCACTTAAGTGGAATACTTAGTTAAGGGGAAACACTAAGGGATTTGCAGCATTGAAAGAGACTTTACAGCAGAAGCGTTCTTCAGTCTCCACGGAGATGGTTTGTCTGCTAGTTAGTTAGTTAGCTGCAGCCAGAGCCTACTACGTGACTAGCAAATTATTAATATCAAACCTTTGTGTAAATATTATTTACAACTGGAGTAGTGAACAGTACTGTACTCTGTCTGATCGCAACAGCTAAATATGCGCACATGACGTTACTATCGTGGACAGTTTTGACGATGCAGTGTATGGCTACTGTTAGCGAAAAGTAGCCTACAGCCATAGCATACAACCGGCACAATGACATTAGCTCGTCAGCAACCGCAATCAAACACATAAAAACTTTCTGAACTTCTTACCTTAATACAGGGTGTCCGCGGGTTTGTAAAAAGTTGTAAAAGGTAGTAAATGAAATCAGGTCAAATTAAGGCCAGTAAAAAGTAGTAAAAAGTAAGATGCGTCATCTGACGAGGTAGTAAATTTTTTGAGCCCCCATCCAAATGACGCTATGAATTTTTCAATTTGTTTAACTTACATCCATCCTAACCCCTTAAATTACTAAACTTCTGTGGACTTCGCCTATTGTATTATTTTGCGTTGCGAGTGGAACCTGAGTGATAAGTTGCAGATGATGTCACGCCTGCCTACCTCACGCGCGCTCAATAAATCTGGGTAGGCTACCTGCCAGATCTCTTCGCAAGTTCGCTATTAGTTAATTTCAAATAAAGGAACAGTAACAAAGGCTATGAAGATTAGACGACTTGAGGTAAAAGGCTGTGAGTGAAACTGTCGCCCCTTTTTTGTTGTCTGTCATGTCATTAAGGACTTAAAACACCCATGAGGATAAATGTTGCACCAGAGACAGTGGGTGAAGCAAGTCATTGCGGATTAGAATATCCATCGAGACTATCTATCGCTTTCGCTAAACCCCTACAGCCTATTTATTGTCAAACTGTTCTGCCGAAGTGCAAGAGGGGAGCCGCAAAACATTTTAACTTTTGATGTTGAATTTGTCTGTCATCTGTTCAAAAGTTCCCATTTAGATGTCTAAATTACTTCCACTCTGTCTTTTGAGGCATAGCCTTCATGTTTTCATATCCGCTCAATAGACTTTGCCTCGTAATGCCATACATTTCGGCTACATTATCCGTCAAAGCCCCTATAAGGATCAAAACGATTTCAAATGAACCGTCATTTTTGCTAGCTAGCTTGACTTTGCAAATCACCAGTGCTATGAATGAGGCTAGATTTAAGAAAATATAGCCAAATAGCACGTCAGTAATGATTTTTTTTAAAAATCATACAGTGATTTTGAGTATTTCAAAGAATTGTGGAGAGATCACTGAAGCTATTGTCAGCATGCGCCTGCCTGTGCGCTGAATTGCGCATAGGACTCATGAGAAATTGAATGGGGAAAGGACAGATGGCTCTCACCCAATCCTGTTCTCTTATGATGAGCCCCGTGTAACCTTATATGTCCACATGAGTGATAAATATAAAGGTAAATAATAAACATATTCAGAACAATAATATATATGATCCTGAAAGTTAAAGTGTTGATGATGATGGGAGTATAGCCTAACAGTAATTTAGGGGTGCTGTGAATGCAAAAAATGTTGATGGGGTGCCTTGAGCTCAAAAAGTTTGAGAACCACTGGACTAAAGCAAAAATAGATATTTCAGATTTTAGTTGCATTTTTGTTATGAAGTGTCCCCGAACATGTACAGTAGGTTGCATAAGGAAAGAGAGAGGGGTGGGGGGGATCCTATCCAGGCTCCTGTAATTTAGGGTATCTACTTCTACTGTATGTACTGCAACCAGAAAGAATCATTGTGGGTTTTCAAACTTTGGCGGCATAGCCTAATATAGACAAACTAGAAAAGCACTGAGACCTCCGGCAAGGCAATGTGGACAAAGACACAACATAAATTGGATGACTGATCGTACCAAAATTGTGGGAATATGTAGGATGCCACCGCCCCCAAAGAAAAAAAAAGTGTGCCGCTAGATGTTGTGGAGGTAGTAAAAATATTGTAAAAGGTAGGAAAAAAGGTAGTAAATGGTAGTAAATACAGCACCAGGATTCCTGTATATACCCTGTAATAATACTTCCTGAAGTAATCCCATTTCATTTAGTAGCCTTGTGTGTACTGAGAAAAGTTCGCTACTTGGATAAATATTACCTCTTGTCTGATGTCAGTGCACCAATGCAGTATGTCAGCAACAGTCTTGCTAAGCGATCTGTGCCAGAATGCGTTGGCTTTTTTGCTACAATGTAAACTACCGGTACACAAAAAACCTGTTTGATGTGATAAGAGTAGGCCAGAATAGTAGTCGAAATGTAAGAGAAGGACTGTGTTAAGAAGAAAGCTGGTAGAAACTATTTTATTTTCCTTTATTTATTGATAACTCAGCCTAATACAAAGTTAAGGGAAAGTTGAGGGTCCCTTAGATTTCTTCCCTTAATTTGTTTGCTAAGGTGCTTTGTGCAACAGTTTAAGGAATTTTTAACCAAGATAAGGAAAAACCCTTAAATTTAAGGGAAAATCTTAACATAAGGTGCTTTGTGCAACCGGGCCCTGGACTTTAGGCAGTGGACAGCCTTGCGCTGGGCATAGCTGATAGACTTGGGCGTTGGCAGTGGACACCTTAGTGCTGGATATCTGCTAGGCCTAGGCTTTGAATAATGGACACCCTACTGCTGGCTAGCTGATTGGCCTTTGGGCAGTGGGAACCCTAGTCCCTGCCATCTGATAGGCTTGGGTTTTGGGCAGTGTGCTGGATAGCTGCTTGGGCTTTGGGTAATGGAAACCCTAGTGCCAGGGATAGCTGATAGGCTTGGGTTTTGGGCAGTAGAAACCCTAGTGCTTTCTTGCTGATAGGCTTGGGCTTTGGACAGTGGACACCCTAGTGCTGGATAGGTGATAGGCTTGGCTTTGGGTAGTGGACACCCTAGTCCTGAATAGCTGATAGCCTTGGCTTTGGGCAGTGGAAACCCTAGTGTTGGATAACTGATAGGCTTGAGCTTTGGGCTGTGGACACCCTAGTGCTGGATAGCTTATGGACTTGGGCTCTGGGCAGTGAACACTCTAGTGCTACATAGCTCATTGGCTTGGGTTTTGGACACACTAGTGCTGGACAGCTGATAGGCTGGGATTTGGGTAGTGGATACCCTAGTGCTGAATAACTGATAGGCGGGGTTTTGGGCAGTAGAAACCCTAGTGCTGAATATCTGATAGGCTTGGGCTTTGGACACCCTAGTGCTGTATGATAATAATAATAATAATAATAATAATAATAATAATAACTTCGTTTTATATAGTGCCTTTCATGATGCTCAAGGTCGCTTAACAGTATAGCAGGGCTACTAGGGAATGTGACAGGAGTCATATCCCTGCCAGGAGAATGGTTTGATTGCCAACTACATAGCTCAAAATTGGTTACCCCTGGTGAGACAGAAGGACTGAATATTGCAGTATACAGTCTAGCTCCAAAGCTAATAACCTTGCAAATTAGGTTAATAATGGTCTGGCTTTCCATTGACAATTTGAGTTGCTGACTGGCACCAAAGTAACTTGGATTTTAGATTCTCTGAGACTGGTTTGCAGGCAGAGCATGGCTGGGGCCTCGACTGAAATCTGGCTGCTTCAGGCTGACTGACCTGGTGTCAGGATCCAGTGAGCTATGAGGTCTTATGTTATGCATCTCAGCGTGGTCAATTTCATATCATTCCAACTAACATAAGGCAGGATTAACAGACAGATCAAAATACCTCTTGTAGCCTGACAAGCCTGACTATTCATAAAATGTATTGTCTGGCCATGAGCTTTCAAACTGCATGCAATAGGATAGCACTATGCCAGAGCCATAGAAGGCGTTTTGTATGGCTATAAATACGACCAATCCAAGCAACGATCAAGCCGATTCAAACAACGCTAAGCCTAATTCCCTGTCCACATAATTGGATAGACACAGACAATGTCTGAATACAGTGGTTCCCTATGGCTGATAGCTAGACGTATGTACTGAGGACATAAATTTACTATCACTAGGGTACTGTATGTCTAGAGTTCCCGCCTATGCTAAAGGTGGGTTATGTGATGCCTTCCTGGAATACTTTTTATATTGCTTAAAATGACCTCAATTTACACCATAGACAACATGGCTATTGTCGACATACACTACACTAAAATTTGTTAATCACCTGTGGAACGAATAGGCCAGAAAAACAATACAAAAAAAAACATAAGCATATGATTTGTCTATCAAACCCAATAGACGTTTGTCCCTCCCCCTCTTCTCTCATTCCTGTACTCTGAGAGGGGGGCTTTAGGGGATGTCTGAAGAAAGGGTAAGAAATATTTAATTATATATCCAACCTTATCAGACCATTTTTTAATGGATTGATGGGAGGTGCACTTAAGTCCGTCTTGCCCATGACCTTCTTATACCTTACCTGAATATCTTTCAATTTTAATGTTTTGTTTTTATTTTTATAGTTTGTCATATGAAATGTATTATTATGATATGTAGCTGATCCTAAATATAGACTAGGACTTAACTCATGTAACATACTTTGCTATACCAGTGAAATTGTCAACAGCCTTGTCAGCACTGACCATGGACTTTGGACTGGAGACCTATTTATATCAATGCATCATTTTCCTTAATTTGGGACACCTCATACATTGAGGAAGGTAGCACCCTGGTTGTACATGGTACATTTACATATTGGGTATTTCTGGATTCAGCCATACCATGTGTTTCTGGATTCAGCCATACCATGTGTTTCTATGACATCCCCTGCCAAAGCAAACACAAACTAAACAAAAACATTCTGCAAAGGTGTCAAATTTTTTCCATGTCTGCCTATTTTAAGTATGTGTTCTTAGGGCTCTAAACATGGCATACTTCAAGATATTCACACTAGAGCTGGAAATATTTGCCCGAACCCGACGGGGCCCAACAGGACCTGCCGGGTTCGGGCCGGTTCGGGGTCTAATTTCAATATTCCAAGCGGGCCCGGCTCGGGCTCGGGCTGAAAGCCGATGCGCGGCAAATATGCGATCACACGATACGCCTAACGTTCGATCTACAGGCATGCGTTAGTAGATTCAAAATGGATGTAGAAGAAGTTAAACGGAGATTAGCCCTTGGCGAATTCATGTTGGTCGAGCCAGTAAATGCGAGGTCTGAGGTGTGGAAACATTTTGAGCACGTTCACAATGAGAAAAACGAGGCAGTGGGGTATGTCAAATGCAAGAAGTGCGACGTGATGTTAAAGTATGACAGCAAGACAACTGGTTATTTTTCTTTTAACTTTGGGCAGATCATTTATTTTAGCCTTGAAGTTCTTGAACTTCAGACATCTGTAGGCTAACTAATCTGAATAAAAAACGCAGAAATGTTCAGCAAAAATGACTCATTGTTGACTGCTTTGATATGCGCACAATTGAAAAATGTCGGGTTGCAAACGGGTTCGGGCTCTATGAAGCTGTCAATCATACGGGCCGGGGCGGGCTCGGGTGGAGTTCTCTCGGGCTGGGGCCGGTTCGGGTCTTAGTTTTAAGGCCCGTTTCAAGCTCTAATTCACACACAGGTTTTTCTAGAAGGTACAGCAATACAACTTCCTGGCTACATATATGCCAGGTTTCAAAGGTCTCAGAACTTGTATTAAGATTCTGTATCAGTTTATATGTATTAAGTCCCATTTGGCAAGGGTCCATTTTTGTTCTTTTTTTAGCTATGGGGTGTATGACAATATCTATGAATTTAACCATCTTTGCAGCAAAATATTTTTGTCCAAGAATCCATTTCATATATGGGAGACCTTAAAGATGAAGAAAAACATGGTTGGGTTTTGTTCTACCATGGGTAGGGGTCTCTCAACATTTTGGGCCCATTGTCACTAGCCTAGGAAGTTTTATGGCGGTGATTGCCGACACTTATCACCGTGAAACCCACACAAATAACAAACTTCAAACCCCAAAAGTCCAATACCCCATTAGTCCCAAAGTCAAACTTTATATACAAATAGTTCGATCGCTGACTTGATGCCAAACGAAGGAAAAAACACGCGCGCAATGGAGGCTTACGCTTGAAGTCTGTTGAGAGGCCGTTTCCCCGAATATAGAAAAAATGCGATCTCACCAGATGATGCGCCTTGAGTAATGTATTCCACAACTTGCCATATTCCAATGTCTCGAGAGGAAAAAAGATAAAAAAATTAAATCCCACGCGAAAGACACGGTAAATCCAAAAGGTTGTGGAACTCCTAGACGCACGTCGTACCTACCGGCTTCCTACTCAGGTGAACTTGCGTCACCCCAGGTAACAGGTCAATCCCCCTTCCCATAGTACAGAGACCAGTATTTAAAGCCAACATGTCCTATTACATCCATGTCATACATACACATCTGGCAAATCTGATCATTTACGCATGGCAATATTAATAAACAAGAACCATACTACACATTCTTTATCCATTTAGCCATGTAAAAAGGTGACATTTATGGCGACCTTTACAATATTAATCCAGTATGACTTGTTCTAGCCTATTATAGGAGGCCTAGGCTCTAGGCTACCAAGTGACAAAACCTTATAATGAAGTCAACTCCAAAAAATAATTGTCTTACCCTCCACAAAGTTGTTGGTTCTGTTGTCTGATGTCCTGTCAAAGACGTTCCAAAGTGGAGGGGGGAACTGACAACCCTCGTTAATGTAGTTCCGCTCCATGTATTGGATGAACTCTGCCAGCCTGTGAAAGCGACGTGTGAGCTGAATGGTAGCTCTTTCATTTTGAAGGATCCGAAAGTTTTGACGCATTAATGCCAGTGGCAGGTAGCCGATTGCCATGACTTTCTGGATGAACTTTCGTAGCCCACCATGGCGTCGGTATGGACGTACAAGGCCCAGGTCCTGCACTCTCCGCCACAAGCTCTGGCAGAAATGAAAGTAACAGCCAGACCTTTCAGACCCCGGCAGTTCTGTTTGAATGGAAAGTAGCAGAGAACTTTTGAAGTCTGTCACTATTCGCTGCGGTCTCCATCGGTGCCCAGTAACTTCCCGCACTTTGCGCTTCACGTGCGCCAAGACCTGCCTGTACTGCGCCACCGTTTTGCCAGTCATCAAACACATTACAAGTGGCATGTGACCAGTTTGGTAGAGCTCACTTCGGGTATCTGGTCACATTTCACCATATTTTCACCTATTTTGAATTCAAGCATACTGAGCCTTTTCTACCACTAGTGCACTACATGTTAAGCACAAAAAGAAATGTCAGCACCCTTTTATCTTCGAATACCACACCTTTTAAGTATACATGATTTGAAGAATGGAACATGTATGATTTCGGCCATATTTTGTGGGCTCACATCTGTCAGGTTTGTTAATGTAAGATTTTTTTTTGTTCATAATTATGTTTAAATGAAGTCAAATAACATATTAATTCACTTACATAAGAAAATAACATCTTCATGGTTAAATAATTTTTTAAAGATATGCGTGACCAAACGGTTGATAAGTTATGATAATAACTTAACTTGCACACCTTGAAAAACACTTTATAAAAATTATTTTTTTGTTTCATCCTGCTCTATTAGCCTGACATATGACGTAGAAAAAAGATTTTTTTTCATAGGGCCCATCGTTCCCATTTTATGAACCTCTACCAAACGGTCACAAAGTCAATTTATGGTAAAAATCTTTACTGTTAAACCGAAGAAAGGGACATAGTCAATAGCCTATAAAGAAGAGATTTGTAGTCTACCTTATACTTTATTCTGAGAATTATCTGTTTATTGCCATTCATAGTATAGTTTAGTCATTCAAAAGAACCCCTTGTGCATTTAATTAACACAGCCGAAGATAAAGGCCGGCACATTTCCACCTGTTTTTATACACACGACACCTCTTCTTTTCCGCTCTTACAAGTCATCCATCCATCTCTACTGTATATGGTCGGACTAATGGGACCTCGGACCAATGGGCCCCTTTTTTTTTCGGACCAATGGGATGTCTGGCTAATGGGATCTCTATTCAATGGTTAATTTTCAGACTAATGGGATGTCGGACTAATGGAATTTCGGACAAATGGTCCGTCCCCGACAGAAGACAGGAAGTATTGTGGGCTTAGGTTTATAGACGAATCCGATCGGACTACCGGAAGTAAGCAGGCGCCATTGTTGAGCTACCCAGATCGCCAATCTGTCCATAAGAATAACATGATAGCACAGCATAAAATGCCATGATTTACGAGATTAATTACTACCTGTATACTGTCAGAGTATCCCATGGTCTTTGCTGTTAGTTGTCATTGACTGTGCATTGTCAAAATGTTTTGTTTACAGTCCAACAATGTCGTCGCCACAAGATGGCAGCCTACACAAAGCGCTCATCGGATTCGTCTATAGGCTTTGTTATGGCAAGTCCAAGCAAACAAGCAAGGGTAGAGCCGGAGGTGACCCTGATGGAGCATAATTGTAGGTGCTCTGGTAAAGATAATACTTCTTTAATACTTTTTCAAGATAACGCCTGCAGCCATTTAGGATTCGGCCCTCTAGAAAATAATGTCGACATTTTTGCGAGGGACATGGGGGCTAATTTTTTTAGAAATGGTTTATAGAAGCCAAAACAGTTGTCAAAACATATTAGCCGGAAGATGGTCACGGAAGTGAGGTTTATGACCCTACTAAGTAGGGCTACGTGTTGATTCACTCTGGATTTTTCCTTTAAAGGTCCCGTATTACAAAAAAATCACTTTTTATGGTTTTTGAATGTGTTTCTTGGGTCTATACTGCCTCTACATACACTTTAAGTGGGATAAAAAGCCTCAAATGTTTAAATAGACAATTTACACTGTTAATAACTGTTCAGCTGCTGTGTGCTTAAACCACCTGCATAGAATTGTCCTGACTACGTATGTCACAGGGTAAAGTGGTTGGGGTCTCACAACATTGGCAGCCACGTAAGCAGCTGAGGGCAATGAGAATGGATAATTGCAAAAAGAGAGAGTGAGAAGTTGGCAGGCACTTTGCAGCTGAGAACAATGGAAATTATCAATAGACTAATTAGGCTACAGGGGAAATACTCAATGTGTTGGCTGCAGCTGTCTAGTTACCTGCAGCTGTATAGTTAGCTTGGAAAATGCGTAATATGGGACCTTTAACTCTTCACTGGCATATCCATGACATCCCAGTCTCTCTCAATTCTATTTTTCTTGGTTTTTGTCTTTTCTAGATCTACAAAGAAGATAAATCAGTTCACAAAGGGAATCAGCAACTATGGACAGCTATGGGATCTTGTGAAATGCATTTGGGATTGCATTTTTACCAACATTTACAAACATGCAGGACCCAATGACAAAGGTAGCCTTTAAAGCCCTGCACAAAATTGTCTTCAGTGGGGAGAAGGGGACAAATGTGAGAGAAGCAGAGGAAGGGACCACCTTCAACTTTGAGGTGTTACTCAGTAAAATAGAAGGTACTCAGTAAAAACGGTAAGATACAATTGATTTTGGGCGTAGATGTAAACAATGCGATGCATTGTGGGTAGCGACGCCATGTTTCTGGTCACACTAAACAGTAAAATAGCAGCCTGAGGTAAAAAAAAATAAATAAAAATAAAAAGAAGAAGAAGAAGAAAAACACTATAACTATGAACCAGGAGAAAAAGAAAAGTACTCTGCCTTACAGCGACAGACTCAATGACAAAGCGAAACAGCGATATTTAGACAAAATTAAACCAATCGGTGGATTAGATCCATACGAAAACAAAGATTGGTCCGACAACTACGAATTTCTTCCTAATTTAACTTTCCCTGACATATTTGCCTATTTAGTGTTCAGGGTTAGTGCCTACACTTCAGATCAATTCAAAAGTTATAACTCTTTGAAGGCTCACCTGCAGCTCACTAATCGGTGGCTGCAGGATCTTTAGATTTACATCTTTAGTGAAGAGATGACTGTTGTAATAAATGTTAAACATGTTTAACATGTTTCTCTGTCTGGTTCCCATGGAGCCAGAGCTTTGAATGCTTTCAGGCAGACCAGATGGAGCTCTATGACTGGTGCTGTTGTTGCAATTGTATTTCGGTCAACAGCAAAAGCCCTAACTGTTCGATAATTAGCAAGCTAGTTAACTAGTGAGCTCATAAAAGCTAGTTAACATTGACAAAGACAGACAGACAGACACACACACACATATATACACACACACACATACCTGGTAGATACAGAATTTCTCCAGGAGGAAATTTGGCCATCCAACAGATTGAAAGATACTATGATCTAGTAGAGATTAGCTGACCTGTTTTCAATATAGTGGCATATTTGGCAACATAAATTTGACGTTGTCTGTCATTGTTTTGACTTGAAAGGCGACAGAAAAAGCAGCCTTCAGAGAAAGACACTACTGTGGGCACCAATGTAGAGGAGGCGGAAGGGAGAGGCCAGATCAGCCATCTACTTAAGATAAATGTAAGTAGCCTAGAATATTACTATTTTGTTCAGTGCTTGAAGATAGACACCAGAATCAAAATGGTCCTATCGAAATGTGACATTATCTTGCTGCGAGGACAGGTCACCTTCAAAAGGTGCCGGAACGCTGTAAAAGGTCGCGGAACCCGAAAGATGAAAATACAGGGTGAATTTTTCTGTACATTAATATGGGAAGGGGGAGTAATCATGTTGGTTACAACAATTTGTAAATTAATGGGGGGCACACATACATACCATGATTGAAATCACCCACATACAGCACAATGCCCCCCCACTACCACCACTCCCATCTCCCTGTCAATATATCCTGAAGACCCAGCTCTTCAAAGAATATCTCCTGATCTCCTGATTATTTGAGTTGTCGCTTGAATGTTAATCCTCTTCTTGTAAGTCGCTTTGGAAAAAAGTGTCTGCTAAATGTATAAATGTAAATATGCCCCCTCCCCCAACATATACTAATTTCAGACAGCCTCTAACATGTATCAACTATCCTACACGAAACAGCACACCATAACCAAACCCCTTTACACCACATAACACCTAACAGCACACTGGCCCATCTCCATCTCCCTTGTCACCCACCACTACCCCACCACGGGACATAACACGTAACAGCACACTGGCCCATCTCCATCTCCCTTGTCATCCACCACTACTCCACCATGGGACATAACAAGGAGTTATTTATTTTGTCCCAGGAGTGCTCTTGGCTGCGTCTTGTTTGTGCCCCCAAATGACTTTCATATGTTTGGGATTCCAGGCCCAGAAACACCTCACTGAGAAGCAGCGAAGGGATGTTGCAAAGGCCATGGCCCATGACCCTCAGACAGCAGAGAGAATTTATGTGGCTTTACCTGATAAGAAGAGCAGCTACCAAACAAGGAAGCTGCGACTCAAAGCACTAGGGATGGCTGCAGAGGAAGAGGAATCCCTGAGTACACCTGAGACGAGCTCTGATGAAGATGAACCTGTGCTAGATGATGAGTCTGACTCTGCCTCCTCCCTTCCATCTATGTATATTAACTCAGGCTACATTCAGCACCCATGCTGTTCTGTGTAAACCATGGTCAATCAGACTACTTACATTACAGATACTTTATTAGGCCTCAGGCAGGTAGGCTGAGTCCATGAGGCATGGATCTGCCCAAGGTTTCTTCCTAGAAATGAATTATTAGCAAAGTAATTGTTTATATTGGGAACCCCTCGTGTGCTCTCCCTCATTGTTCAGTTGTGTGAGCCAGACTGTGATAGTAGTATTTTGGAGAACAAAGCCAGGCAGGTTGGTAAAACAGTGGAGAAATTGTGCAATTACTTGTTCCAATTAACAATAAATTCACAATTACTAAGCTTAACGTATACCTTAAAAGTATTTCATATTTAAAGACTACTTTAATTTAAGGTTTTAATCTACCGTGGATGCCTGTGACATGGCCATTGTCCTGTTAGACTGCAGGGCTCCACCAGGGCACTAGATGTCTCCACCTTCTTTGTGTGTGTCTTGCATGCTTCCTAATTGATCGTTAAATCTGGGCCCGGTGTACCTTTTATAGGCTGGCCTGTTGGAGTGTCTCTCTCGCGTCCCCTTTCTTCCCTGCTCACTTTGCATGTGAGAGCTGTCTGGGTGGCTTGGCTGCAGCAGGCCCGAGTGAAGGCGTTCGAATTGTCTCCACATTTGCAATGGTTTTGAGCCAGATCGTGACAAAGTGGGGGCTCGTAAAGTACAACTCGGCCTGTTTGATCGTTTGTCATAGTTTTTATAGTTTTACATTGTCATAGTTTTACATCTACAGTATTTTGAAAGCTTTCAAATAAACAAAAATAAAAAAGAAGGTGGCTCTGGTGTTTGCTAAATTTATGAATGGAGTAGTAGGCCGCATCACATCATCACATAGTAGTAGTCGGTCAGCTGTAGCGTTCAGATAGACATACGTAGCTGTTTTGTTTGTGGAGACTTATCGAGTGGGCAAGTAACTGGGCAGTTACTGTTCATCACTGTCTGGTCCCTGTCAGGTGTAGGGGTGAATCCATTGGAGTTCGTCCTGCGCAGTGGTTGAAGTGTGGCGTTATCGGTGGTTTGAGTGATTATTCAGGAGCACAGTCGAGGCTGCAGGGGAGTCGCCAATTGCTGGTTGCCAATCGGGCTTAAATAGAGTTGAGTTATGAGCATTAACACTTTGAATGCCAGAAACGTTATGTGCCGTTATAACTTGTCATGCGTTGAGTGCCAAAAACGTAATGTTACGTTTTTGCCTTTTTTTTTAATTTACGAAAATAGAAACCCTCACACAGGTTATATGAATTTTGGAACTCTGTGATAAATAGAACTGAAATAAATTACGATCGGAAACTCATAAAAACTCACGATCTGCACATTTTGTCTGGACATTTTCACATCACAAGGCAGCATTTGATTACTATTGCAGCATTTGTGTCAAATAATGCACGCCATGTCATGTTGTCCTTTTGCGGGTTCGTCACTAGGTGGCAGTCTCACCACAGGCATGATTCGGCTTGTGTCACTCCTCGAAACTTGACAGAGAACACTCCATCATAATCAATCTCATGCTCATGCTAAAAGGAAATGAAAAAGTTTAAGCGAAAGATATCGCTGCCAGTGCGTTTTCGCCAGACAACGCTGGATGAGTCCACATTTTTACTAAAACGAGACGACCACGACAATCAGAGTAGACCAGGATCACCACCAGTAAAGGCAGGCCACATGCTAGCTCAAGATCCTTAGAGAAAGTGACAGAACACCGTGCTGAGGAGGAGGGAGCTCAATCTCCACCACGGGCAGGGCCGAGTGGAGTGAGTGACAGGCCGCGACGCGCATGCAAGAGGCCTTGTCAGAGTGCCGAATATGTCGGTGATGGTGACACCGATGATTCCGACCAAGAAGAGGAGGAATTATGGAGCCCAACTCGGTCAGGGGCAGCAGCAGGTAAGATACTCACTGATTAGCCATAAACGAACCTAGCAGGCTACACAGCAATTGGATAGAACACATCACTTTCCACATAAATGTTCCCTCAGCTGATTGTGCCGAACCTATTTGTTTATCCAAGCCTCAGATAGCGGGTCCGACTTTGAGGAAGTACCAGGAGACACATTTAGGCCTGTCACCCCCTCTAACTTGGGTGAGAACAATTTTTGATTTTACTATGACATAATCCATTTCCAATTCCATTAGCATGCTGTAGTTAGGGTTGCCAATTGTTCCCTGAAATATAGATTTGTCCCGTATTTGAGTGATAAATGTCATATTTGTTTTTGAATCCATAACGAACGCCTTTAGGGTATTTTTGAGGATCAGAGAAACTTCAATAAAGATTATGAAGATTAGCATTGAATGTTGCAATAGAGACGGGAAGCATGTAGGAACAACGAGACGAAGTAACATGGGAAAGCATCAATCTATTTTTATTCACTAGTCAAAGTGTCCTGACCAGCGCAAAAATGTATTGCACAGTGCTGCGCCTGTTCGTGCGCATTACGCGACTACTGAACTTATCGGGAATGTGATGACACTTTCTCATCACGCTCCACGTCCACTTCAATATAGTGCCCCTCCACCCACCGTTCCTTATTTTCATTTCTCAATGTTGGCAACCCTAACTGTAATACAATATTTTCATGTGTAGGCTATGAGTACTGTAGAAATTGACTTGAATGTGAGATGTGTGTGGGTCATGGGGATGTGTTGCAAATGAAGGTTACATGCAAAGGACAATACATTGAATGTGATTCCAATTCATGTGATTCCAGAAATGGATAGGATAGGAGAATTGGAAGAGCCCGAGATGGATGGGACAGAACGAGAGGTGCCTGCAAAACAGAGGGGTGAGTTGATCGCCACAGACACACACAGAGATACATACACACTCACTCTCACTTGTATTTTTATGGTAATTGCATATTTTTATACATACATATAATTCACAGGTCGACGAAGGAAAAGGGGTAGAAGTGCTGGTGCTAGACGAGGACATGCGAAAAGTCGGTCAAGGCGAGGTGGCATCCAGGAAGAATGGAAGAAAGAGGACTGGAGGCCGCGAGACATACCCTTCACAGCCACCCCAGGACCACGAGGTGCAGCAGCCAGACTCACGTCTGACCAGCCTATTGACTTTGTGGACTTGATTATTACTGATGATTTACTGCAGACAATTGCAGCGCAAACCAACCTCTATGCTGAGCAAACAATAGCAGCGGACACTGGGGCTAACTTGCTGGGGCAGAGAGTGCATTCTTGGAAAAAGGTAACTGTGCAGGAGCTTAGACAGTTTTTTGGTCTTTTTTTCCTTACTGGCATTGTCCAGAAGCCTTCATTAGCCAGTTATTGGTCAACTGATGAAGTGGTCATGACACCCCACTTCAACAAAACAATGTCGCGAAACCGGTTTCAACTTATCTGGAGGTTTTTGCACTTTAGTGACAACCAGGCAAACAATGGACACGACAGGCTGTATAAAGTCCGGCCTGTGTTAGACCATGTCTTAGGCTGGTAGAGCTCATCAAACTTTGCTAACTCTAACATATGTATTGACGAGGGCATGATGGCTTGGCGTGGACGCCTCACTTTCCGGGTTTACAACCCCCAGAAACCAATAAAATATGGGATAAAATCGTACATCATATGTGACTCAGAAACCGGATACTGTTTTGGGATGAAACCATATTGTGGGGAAGCGGGGAACCTGGGCGACACTGTGGTTGGCCTCCTTGGCAGGCTGGCAGGGCAGGGATACAGGCTATACATGGATAATTTTTACAACTCTGTTGCACTTGCTGACAGGCTCTTACAGATGAACACACACATTTGTGGCACACTGAGAAAGAACAGGGGGGAACCACAGGAAATCACAGACATCACAACTTCTGACCTTGAGGTAGGGGAAGTCACTGCATTACACAACAACACAGTCATGGTTTTAGCATGGAGGGACAAGAAAATTGTCAAAATGATTACCAGCCTCCACCACAATGAGATGCAAACTACAGAGGTGTGGCAGAGGGGCCAAAAGGAGAGGGTACGTGTACAGAAGCCGGCATGTGTAGTGGCGTATAATAACTCGATGAATGGAGTTGACAGGCTTGATCAGAATATTGTATACTACCCATGTGTTAGAAAGTCAGCAAAATGGACAAAGAAGTTTGTGTTATCTGTTCCAAATATGCATTTTCAATTCATTCGTTCTGTACAAAGCCAGGAACCCCCAAGGAGAGCACAAGAAGTACCTCTCATTTATGCACAGTGTGGTGACGTCCATGACTACCTTTAGACATGCCAGGGCAGAAGATGAGGCAGTGGGTGAGGAGGAGACAGGGGGCGAAGATTCAGGAGATGAGGAGGTGGACAATGGGAGGCAGAACAAAGACCCAAGGGCCCCAAGGCGTGACCCTCAGAGTAGGTTGACTGGTGGCATTGCAGATCATGTGATGGCAAAGTATAGGCCCACTCCCAAGAAAAAAAATCCTGCTCGTGTATGCAGGGTGTGCAAGGAGCATGGGTACAGAAGTGAAACATCCTACTACTGTACATCATGCCTCGTCCCATTACACCTCCTGGAGTGTTTCACTTCTTACCACACACTGAGAAATTTTGCTGGTCACAGGTAGATTCAAAATTATTTGGAATGGGTCCAGGGATATCTTGAAGGCCTTTACATTCATTGCACCTATTTATTGTAATTATTTACAATGTTAGTCTATCTATAGATGTATTTATTTATTCATTCATTGTTATATATATTTGCATATTTACTGCCCTCTTATGAAATGATTTTGTATTGTATACTGTCTTGTAATAAATCTACATGCTGATTGAATTTTATCTGGGGCGTTCATTCTATACCAGTAAAAATGTGGTTGTTGTGTAAAAAAATAAAACACTTCCTAGGTGGTTTTGTGAACTGTTACACTGTATTTACCTTACAGAAGCCCTCTGACCCAGAAATGTAAGTGTCAGAAGTGCAAGAGGCTCAAACAGCACAGATTTCATAAAAGAAGCAATATCTCCTTTTCTAGAAAAAAAACAAGGATTTTGATGAAAACTACCCACTGTTTAGCTTGGGATTTCTCAGGAACGGAGGCATGTAGAAATAAACGGTTTTCACCCACTGAGAGCTCAGAGTCTTACCTTTCAAATGACCCATAGTATGTGTCCATAGCTATAACACAGAATACGCTGTGGCTCTATAAAAATAGGCAACAGTGGCCTGGATTGCTGGCACTCTGGGCCAAAGCTTGTTAAAAACACCTGGCAACCAAAGTGTTAATAGATCTGAGTTATGATGGTCTGCATGAATAATACCAAGAATATAGCTATGTGATTCTGACCTATAAATATTAACTTTCACTGTAACTGCCTGGGCGCAGACACAGTGAAAGACAGACTCTCTAAACGAATCTGTGTATGAACCGGAGACAAGTGATCTAGGGTGTGACCTGACAGAGTGGGCATTAGGCAATAGACTTCCACACAAGGCAGTGAATGAGCTGTTGAAGATTCTACAACGCCAGGGACATGAAGATTTGCCAAAGGACCCTTCTGTCAACTCCAAAAGCAGTGAGCCTGAAGGAGCGTTATGGCGGTCACAACATTTACTATGGATTAGAGAAATCAAAGGGTTTTTGAAGAGAGAAAGACTGAGGTGGCCAAATGGAGACGAAAAGGCGACGAAGAAAACCATTAGAAAGCAAGAACATCCAACAACAGAGTGGCTTGAATTCCCCCTGATCAAAATAAAGTTCACATTAGGTATGTGACCACAATTTTTTTTTTTTTTTTTTGCTCTATATTGCTTTGTTTGTATGTTATAAGTAGGCTTCATGAATTTTACAATTTCTGACTACACTACAATTATACATCTTCTGCGCAAACGGAGAGTAAAGATGCTCCCCTACCATTCCAGTGAAAAGTAAAATTAAAAGGAATACATATGCGGACTGTATTGAAGGCAAGTGTACTTAAAGAGGTTAACAATTAATCTCACTGAAAACATTACCACATTGCATTTGTGAAACGTTAACTTGTGTTGTTATTTATTAGGACCAATAATATTAGAGGAGGAAACAACACACCAAAAAGGTGAGTGTTTACTTTTGTAAGTGTCAAGAATTTTCTTCTTTTAAAACAGTTTGAGTTTGGATGGTTTACATCAATTTTTATACAGCCAAAAAGGCAAGATTGCTGGCACATCTCCCTCCATGTATAAAAGACTGCTGCAGTAAATTGCGCTGGTTTAAGCAGTGAATAACTCATTAATTACAAAATAGGCTACCATGTTTATGTTCTGTTTTGTTTATAACTTAATGAAAAACATATACTGGAAACAACAAGTAAACTTGGAGAAGTTGTAAGCTAGATAAACAAATGTAACCCACTCCCTTTTCAGACGCTCCCTAACTCTTGCTGCTCTGAGAATTCTCATATAGTCCCTAGAGCGTGCGCAAGAACTTTGTTTTCAAATAGGATTCAGGCAACTGCCACTTCGATAACAGCAAAAGAAATCAGATCATCGAATGAATGAACTTCAATGTAGACAAAGAGATATCTAATCTGTGAAGATTCAAATCAATTAGATGATCCTTTCTCTTCTTCTATCAATCAACTCGTTCCCCTTGAAACTTTCTTCTAGGTGAGTCGATAGCTCTAAACAGTACCTCCTTATATTTTCCTTTATAATAACTAATACTTCAAATAGATTAAAATGCTATTATTTTAATTCAGATTATTAACTACAATCAAGACCCCCAAAGCTACGGAGATCTTGATTTTGTGAACGAATATCCTGGTGAGCTAATATTTTAACGTCCTGCAAATGCCGTTATGTATGAGTATCCTAAGCTAAGCTAAGTCATTTTAAGCAAGTCCTAACGTTTTTTTAACAGATCCTGATATCTGCATATTGATTAGACATACTTTTAAAACCAGTCAGGATAAGATGAGAAGACTTGGATTTTATGATTTAATATGTTTATGATCATTTTGGTGTTTTAGATATGATTAAATGTTTACTATTACTGAGTAGGTAAAGTTACGTTACCACTGTAGCCACCTAGCTTTCAGTTAGCTTGGTCTCCTAGCAACCAAGCAACTCTCTGTGTCGATCTCCAAGCGTAAGTGAAGTAACGGAGATTTGACGGAGTTTTCTCTTTTTTATTTAACACACTGTTTTGTGTAGGCTACTGCTGTTTTAAGCAGTTAAGGGTATTGTTGGATTTTTCCAACTAGTACATTAGATTGTCATATGGTAACAGAATTATAATTGCCTATTGAATGGAATAGTAATCTGTACAATTTTGTGCAGACTGGTTTTTTGATTACCTGGAAAACCCCCCTGCCTTCATCGTCATCCACTTGGGGATATCCTGGAGACCCCCCTGTGACCCCCATCCTTCCTGTACCACCATCGTCATCCCCCTTGCACGCCTTTGCATCTTCGTGACTGAACTGTCTGCTACCTGCCACAATCCCTTGCCCCCTGTGACTCTGGTAGGATTGAACTGGACTTGAGCGCACACACCTTTGAGTTGGAGTCAACCTGAGTCACACACCTTAATCCCCTCACCTTCCTTTTCTTTTTTTTATTTCCTTTTTGAGTGCACTCATTTTCATTTGGGTTTATTTTTTTATTTAGTTATATTTTTCTTTTCTGAGATCTCAAAGGGGTTTTATTTATTATTTTATTTATTTATTTAATTGGTTAGGCCTCTTTAGAGTTACAGTGCCGGCACTAGTTAAGTATATCACTTGCCTATATTTTGAGTGGTTCTGGTTTTGATTTCTACACACCTGGGTAATCTACATCTTATTACACCTAAAATTTAGGCCTAAATAGGTAAATAAGCTAGATTTTTTCAATACAAATTGAAAAGTGGTTAAATAGGTTATTAGACAATAGATTTATTCTTCTTATCTACACCCTTACAAATCCAACTTAAATCTTCTTATTGACATTCTATTTATTCCTCTTATTGATAACTTTACCAACTGCACCTTAATACTGTTTACATTATTGTGATTTGCACAAATTAAATCATTCTATTTCTTCCTAACTTATTTTTCCTAAATAAATATTTATTGTATTTTCCATCCTTAAAACTTGTGTTGTGCGTTGCTTGGGGTGAGTAATTTGTTGTGGTCTAGTTATAACCTAACCAGTCTTTAGAACCTATCATTTAGATTTAGACTGTCCCCGCACAGCCACAGGCTTTTCCTTGTCGTGCGGGTTACACAAACATCAGATGTTCCATAAACAAACATCAGATGTTCCAAAAGTTTAATACAACTATTATCCTCCAAATCGAAGTTTATGGATATCCAGTCTGATCGTGGTAGTCTATGCTACATATTGGCTACCAAACGAAAAGCAAAAGTCAAGTAGCCTATATGAGAGATTTTGCGCAAAAGACGTCTCCAGCTTTTGCTTTAGATAGTGCGTTATTGGACATAAACCTCTACTTGCGGACCACTAGTAGCCTATGGTGGTTTGTTAACAACAATATGAGTCAGCAAATACATCCAAAGATAACATTTTGCTATTATGACCAATCAATTAGTTGAACATATATAGGCACTGTGAAACCGCTTTGTGCTAAGATAAAAGAATAAAAGTACCAGGAATTCTTCTCATTTATATATTGCGCAAAGAAAAAATTAATGTCTGGCCCAGGGGGTCAGGATTTGGCTGATTAGCTTCGCCAATTAGCATTGCACTTCCTCGTCGCCATTTTCCAGAAAAAACATCATATCCGACTTCATTTGACATATGCTGATTGGTTAATGCTACACTTTCAGTGTGCCGCCCTCATCTCCATTAGTAACATGGGCCCTCATTGGCCTAATGAAATGGAGTCGGAAGTGAGCTCCATGAAACGCCATCTTGACAACTGAAAATTTTGTTCAATTTTGGATGAGTTCACTAGCCTCAGGGTGTCTGCAGGTTTTAACAAGTGCAATTTTAGACTTTTTTAGACCTTTTTTTAGACCATCATGGGTTAAATTTAAGACCTTCACGAAGTATTAAAAAAATAAATAACGAAGCCATATTGCGGTCAATTTAATGTCAATGAAACTGGGCTGGGTATCGATTCAAATTTCCTGAATGATTAAATTTCGATCCACAGGGTTACGATCCGATACGATCCTTGATTCAATTCAATATCAATTCTAGATCCATTTTGGTTTCTAAACCAGGCCATTAAATGAGGTGGAACACTATTTCATAACCAGCATGTTTACATCATTGTAAAATATGAATATGACTTGATTGTTGCTCAACCTTTCATACATGGCATCAATGTTAATGTGACATAACCTGGCCCACCTGTATTAAATGTGATGTGGCCCTTTTAAGACGTTGCCCCTTTAAGAATCTACCGGTGGCCCTTTTAAGAATCTACAGACAATAGTTTTTGCTAGGTAGGAGCAGCGTAGGTGAAGAAGCTAGATGCTGGAGGCTAAAATATCATACGGCAACGAACGTGCAAATATTAGGACATTTTGATAGTTAAGCGCTGCGTGAATAGGCTAAAAGGCATCTTTCGCCGTCAGGTGGAAGGCGTTAGGACAGTCTGGAAATGTAACAGAACGGCAACATGCCATCTCCTACACGTGAAAATTATTTTTTAGTGAGATCGCCGTGGAGTTTATTGCATTCCCCAGTGCTGGGAAATCCATGCCTATCGGCGCATAAGTGAACGTTTTAGTTGCATTTCATTCAAACGGAGAACCACTCGGTAAAGCCTGAATCGCTTTTCCGTTTTGCTGTCGTCCAAATTAGCCTCAGCCTACTTCATAACTATTGCCGCCTTGCTCGCACTCAGAGAATCAAAATACTTGCTACTGCATCTTGTAACAACGGTACATTTCCATTTCACATCTGTAGTTTTATTATTACGTTCCACTAACAGCAACATGTCATGTAGAATTACACGGACCATAACTGCCACCATAACAGAAAAAGAAAAAAACAGAACGGCGTGGAAAAGGACGTAAAACAAACAAACAAACAAAAAAACAAAACATTAATCCGTCGTCAATATTTTGCATTGAAACGAAGGTCTTAAATTACTCAAACTCAATTTTAGACTCAAAGTGCAAAATATCTCTATTTTAGACTTTTTTAGGGACTTTTTAAGACCCCGCGGACACCATGTAGCCTAGCATTCCACATTGGAATGAATGGGAGGCGGGACTTGGTATGTTTCTCCAGGTTTATTAATACCTCCATGGTCTGGCCCTGTGCATATCAAGAGTATGTTAGGGCCTATATCCTATATTTAGAAAACTCATGGAAATCTCATCGATAATGGGATGGGCAAAACAGACTAACAGATCGGTTGCACCATGCAGCCCATATACCACGCAAACTGGGAACATTACATTGCTTTGCCCACAGAAAGAAACATTTGCTGGTTACTATTAGCTACTTTGTAATCTAGTCGCCTTGAATTGACACATGGGTTTGCAAAAAGAAAATAGGATATTCATCCAATCTCAACACTAAATCTGCTTTCTGCATAACGCTGCCAAGAGAGAGAATATGGTGTGAAACTCCGCAGGTTGTTTTATGTAGTTTGTATTAAAACAGTTATAAACAAATGACAAAGATATATTTAATATTTATGTCATCGAAAGATGTAGTAGGCTAGGCCTAAACTAAGATGTGAGTGACAGGCTTGTCCATGACTTTAATTTTTCACCAGTAGACTCGGCGTAAGGCTCATACAGCCCTAGCCCAAAACATCTGTATGTTATAACGGGCTGCAGGGCTATTCATGTGCCGCTGAAAATAGCCTATGACTACAGAAATAAATAATATGAAATAGTTACATTTGCGTAAAAAATAATCAGATGCCACCTGCCCAAAAGTGAACTGGCTCATCAGATCGCACAGATTACCAGCCTGCTTCCACACGTGAGAGAATAGCCTATAGACCACGACAAACCCACAACAAACATGAACACAACAGACACCCTTCCAGAATTGAGCACAGTAATCAAGACACAGTGAGGGAGAATGCCCAAAGCATGTAGGTAAAAATTGTGGCAACCGTAGGGTGACAGCGGCCACCGCTCAGACGAGAGCAGGGGGGAGGGGCACTTTTCCCTTCGCATAAATAAACCAATAATCCCCCAAATAAGGACGTGCTTCATTATGCTGTCCGAATGGCGGTATGAAAAATGTGGTATGGTTGATGTCGTAATGGAAGGATGTCGGGGTGGAGAGATGTCGGAGTGGGGGGATGGCGGAATGGATGGCGGTCCCCCCCATTTACACCGGTCAGGCGTTACGAATGTATATAATTTGGCATGCGTAGCCATAGCCAATCGTGTCAGTTCAGTATCTATTCAAACAAACAGCAGTCATCGCCTTTCCACGCCTCCCCGCTCTCTGATTGGAGGCACCAATCCTAACTCTAACCCTAGATCCGTTCTCTGATTACAGATTCCATGCTGTCTGTCAGATTCGGAAACGAAAGCAGCATGAGAAATTCCAGGCTAAAGCTGGGGAACACTCGTTTAGCTGGTGGGGGAAAAAGAAGAAGGAAAGGAAATAGAATGGGTGGTAGTGAAGCAGGTGCTTTTTTCTGGGTACATTTATCATAAAAAAAATGTTGCTAAATAATTTATTATGTTAGTTTTCAGAAGTAACCATATAAATTAAGAATAGAATGGAAAAGCAGCCACTGGGCATGCGTCAGTACCGCCGCCATCTTGATACATCTTTCCAATCAGGTTCCAAGGTCAAACCGGGTCAAGCTGTAACGTTAGTTCACTCATCATTTTACGACCACACCAGTAAGCTGTTCAGTAAAGATGCCGGACTTTTGTGCCGCATATGGCTGCAACAACGAGAGGACTGATAGAAAAGGGCATAACATTTCACAGGTAAGGTGTTATTTTATGACTTTTTAATGTCATCGATATGAAGTTTTTTCGCCAAACAATGGTGAAGAGGCTAAGCCTATACTTGAAGCCCCTGAGGGGTTACTAGACGAGCACCTAGTTGACGCACTTTGCTTAACATTAGCCACTGTAAATGCGTATAAAATGACTTAAGCCTTACGTATGAATGACGGTGTATTTATTGCACCACACCAAGTCAGTAATCCATCCTTCGTGCATAGAGTCCAATATAATCCATAGAAAAGTACATACAAGCATTCAGCGTGGTAAACACGTAGCATAGCATAGCGTAGCGGTCAAAAACTGTGTGTGCTCCCCTCCGTCAGGCAACACCTGTCACCTGGACGTTTGTTCCCCCACTATATTGGCCTGAACCCCAATTAAGCTAGACTGCCACCTAGTGGACAAACAAAATAAAACAGGAAAGATGCCAAATGGCTCCTACAAATAGCATGTTGCGTTTGTCTTGAGCAAATAGGCGAATGTTGAAGCTAACATTAGCCTATATTAGTTACTGAGGTATATCAACGACAATTTCACTGTAGGAAATAATGACATATGAAATGTTCAATAAAGGTGATATTTTGGACTATTTGTTTGTTCCTAAATTAATATTTGTGGCGCTTTGTTCGACGACTTTGCGAAATTAACTTATGTGAGGCAAGTGATGCTAATGTTAGCCTGTAGGAGTAGCCTTTTATAGCTTTTTTTCATGAGGAAAATCAACGATGATTTAACTCATGACATGTTAAAATGTAAAAAAAAAAAAAAAATGATGATTCTGAAAGCTGTGTGAAGCTGCCCCCCCCTCAAACCCAAAATGCTGAAATAACACAGCAGTTTGTTTGTGCTGCAAAAAAATTCGTTTGTGCTATTAACACTTTTGAGTAATTTAAAAATACATTTTCGGACATGTGACGTCACGCAGCCCCCCTCCACGTCCAAATCACTCCAAACCACTCCAAACAGTCTCTATCGGGACATGCCTGAGGCTGCCCACCCTCCTCAAACCCAAAATGCTAAAAAAAACACGATTCGTTTGTATTGAAAATTTCTAAATTACTCAAAAGCTTTAATAGCACAAACGAAAATATTTACAGCACAAACGAATTGCAGTGTTATTTCAGCATTTTGGGTTTGAGGGTGGGCCAGCTTCACACAGGTGATTCAGCACCGTTTGTTTCGTTCGTGAATTAATATTCATGGCACTATGTTTGACGAACATGTGAAAATTACGTTTTAGACATGTGAGGCAAGTTGACACTATAACGCTAACCTGTGGGACTATAATTTCATAGCTCTTTTACTGAGGTAAATCAACAACGATTTAAGTGTAGGACATTCATAACACTTGAAATGTATAAAGAAAGGGCTATTCTGAGCTATCTGTGCGTCCGTGAAATTATAGTTGTGGCGCTATGTTAGACAAACTTGCGAAATTAACGTTATGGACATGTGAGGCAGGTGACGCTAACGCTGGCCTGAAGGAGTAACGTTAACTTTGTAATTTCATAGCTCTCTTACCGAAGGAAATCAACGATGATTTTACTGTAGGACAATCACGACACTTGAAATGTACAAAGAAAGGGTTATTCTGAGCTATCTGTGCCGTTTGTGAATTAATATCTGTGGTGCTAGTCTGGAAGCAGAGCTTTGCACTTAACTTTGATAACATTATTGCTACTGCAACTTGTTGTGTGCAGATTTCCCAATGAAGGAGCGAGGCGACAGACATGGACTCTGGATTTAAAGAGAGGGGTTTGTGCCAGGCATGCTGATCTGTAGCTGCCACTTCCTTCCTGAAGATTTTGACAGGACTGGACAAACTGTTCGACTTAGGGACTGGACTGGACAAACTGTTCGACTTAGGGAGGGAGCAATCCATGACTTATAATTAATCATGAGTTGTTCTTTATAACTAAAATAATCCTTTTTTTTTTTTGCGGTCTCGCTCTAACTCTAGTAGGACTTCCAAAAAAGCAGGTGAACCCTATCCAACACAGTCTGCACCTGCAAGAGGACCTGCCGTGTCAGTCGCAGTGAGTATAATTATTATTATATTGGGAGAACTTTGTCACCCATTTAAAAGTCTTCCTCTGGAACAAGTCTTGGAAAATCATCCAGAAATTACAGGGAGAGTCCATCCATATGTCCATCTGAATGAAAACAGAATGCAGTAATGGGGAAGTTTTAAATATCAACATTTTATTCAGAATACAACATTGATGACATACAATTGGTATTGTGAGAATTGGCGTTTCCGCTCGTGTATCAGGAAGGGGGGGTAAGGCGTCATGAAATTCGCTAATGTATTTCACATGTAATTTACCTAGACAACCGCCAGACTAGTGCTGGCAAAATTATCTGATTAATCATGTGATTAATCCTTTTTTATATATATATTTAAATGCTAAAGGTGTTGAAACTCTATCCGGTCTCCCAAACAAAAGATATCTTAGAGGACAAGTCTCAACAAACTTTGAGGAGCAAGTCCATTAATTGATAATTCAATTCAATTCAATTCAATTTTATTTGTATAGTGCACAAATACAGTACATTGTCTCACGGCGCTTTACAGACAGTACAGGAAGCATCCATGAGAATCAGGGGCAAGGAAAAACTCCCTCGCTTTGTAAATAATTTGTTATGTAGGAAGAAACCTTGGGCAGATCCACGCCTCATGGACTCAGCCTACCTGCCTGGGGCCTAATAAAGTATCCGTAAAGTCTGATGCATAGATTGACCATGGTTAGCACAAAACAGTATGAGTACTGAATGTAGTCAGAGATGATATACACATAGTTTGTGTGACAGTCAGGGCCAAGGGATGGAGTCAGTAGTTGGAGTGTGGGATTAGTCAGTAATTGGAGTGGGATCAGACTTCATTGGGTGTTGGTCGCCATCTAAGTAGTGGTCATCAGGGGGCTATCAGGCCAGTTCCATCACGGGCCTCAGAGAAAAGGGGAGGATGGTCCTGGTGTGTGGCTCCGGGGGGTTGGTCAGCATCCGTAGTGGGGTAGAGTTGGTGGCAGGGAGGTTCATCACTCAGCCAGTGCGTCGGGGCAGAGGAGGCAAGACAAAAAAGAAAACAGAAACAAGAGGGTTAGGCCAATCTAGGAGGATATCACTTCATGATATGTGTCATATAATCTAGCTAGAGTGAGGAGAGGGAGAGAGAGGGAGGAGAAAGAGGGTTGTACAGGATGGTAAGTGTGCAGAAGGTGGCAGCACTAGGCTATCGCAGCATAACTAAGGTATGGTACATGGCATCTCACCAACCCAGAAGGGGGTGGTCAGTGGCCGCCTTGGAAAAACAGCAGTGGTAGCCCTCCCAGGAAAGCCCAAGAGGAGTGGTGATATGCCATGGCCCACTCCTAATTATAGGAAATGTCAAAAAGGAAGGTTTTAAGTCTAGACTTAAAGGTATTGAGAGTGTCCGCTTCGCGAATGTAGGGAGGAATAGAATTCCATAGAAGAGGTGCTCGATAGGCAAAAGCTCTTCCCCCAATTGTAGTTTTAGTTATGGTCACTTTTTCAAGGAGGCCAGCATTTTGAGATCTCAGAGGTCTTGCTGGATGGTATGGAACAAGTAAATCTGTAATATATGCAGGAGCTAAGCCATTAAGTGCCTTATACGTCATGAGAAGGATTTTGAAGTCAATTCAACTTTTGACAGGAAGCCAGTGTAGAGATGCTAGAATGGGAGAAATATGTTCATATTTCTTAGTTCTAGTGAGTGTTCTAGCTGCTGCATTTTGGATTAGCTGTAGACTTTTAAAGGGACACCAGGCAACGTTTCACTATTAATTTACCAGCCTCAAAGTCACTCGGATGATTAAATGGTTCATTACGGGGTGACCGATGGCTCTCTCGTCAGACTCAAGTATTTTGTTTTGCGGTAATCCCACTTGCAGTATGGTAGTGTCGGGTCCATGAAATAGAAAGTGAAAGTAGGTATAACTGAAATCGCATTTATAACCAGTTTGTCAGACAACGTAACGCATGTAAATGATCATCTCTGGTTTGTACTCTTTGGTTTGCAAATAAATTTACATCGATTGTTGAGAATATTTTGTAATATTTTGGAGTGCAGTCGCTAGGCTTCATAGAGAGATAAAGCTGTGTATCATCTGCGTATGAGTGAAATGCAATGCCATGTTTCCTAATGATTTCACCCAGAGGTAGCATATAGAGAGAGAATAGTAGGGGGCCCAGTACTGAGCCTTGCGGAACGCCATATTTAACTTTAGTATGATGAGATGAGACGTTGTGGGCATGTACAAATTAGTATCGATCAGTGAGGTAGGATTTGAACCAAGCTAATGCTGAATTTCTAATGCCTATCGTATGTTCGAGTCTGTGTAGTAGGATATCGTGGTCAATGGTGTCAAAAGCTGCACTAAGATCAAGTAAAATTAATATGGATAATAAGCCCTAATAATAATCTCTTATCGCCTCCTGTTCTTTAGCTTTATACAATTTTATGGGACCGCTACCGGAGATCTAATCAAAGGTAATGCAGGACATGCCAGGCCAAATCTTGTAGAATTACTCTAGCATTCATTCAGCCCCTGTTCAGGAGCTGACCGCAAATGACTTTTCATTGAACACTTAATTTCTCATCCCTTCACCGCACGTTTCACGCTAATGGTAGGCTATATTCTCGATGGCAGAGCGCAAAGGATCATGGGACTAGCATCATGAAATGCATCACGATCACTGACAGTGTGTCAGTGTGAGGAGGGAAAAGAAAGTCAGAGTTAGGCAATTTCTCAAAAGTTCAGAGTGTAGGCTACTGAAAGAAAAAAAAAAAAAAGGGTCACCGACAAGCAAACGTGCATGTCGAGGCTAATAAGTAGCCACAGAATTCATATGAGAATCATCTTGACAACCGAAGCAGATCTTGCACGATTGCTGACAGTGCTGGAAGGTGAAAATGTTATTGCGCTAACCGTGTCAGTTCTTGTAGGATTGCCCTGGGGATGATGGTGGATGGCAGACGTCATCTTTCCAGCCTAGACAGGTCTTGTAAGAGTGCTTGCGCATTCGTCCACCTCCTGATCAGGAAAAAGAAGTTGTTCAAATTGAATGGATATAATCTCTAGTCTTTAACATCTCGTGAATGGTAATCTTTTCACTACAGTATCTGCGACGCCACCTCCGGGTCAGCAATTGGATCACTGCAAGTGAAATCTCAGTGAAATTAATGTAAAGACGGTGTCTGTCATCAGAGATTTGCTGATTTCTTCGCACAACGAATAGCAGGGTCCCAGTGGCATGATAACGGGAGCGCAAACAATTCGAACTGATGGGCAAGAGGTAGAGGCAAGCATAACGCCACCAATGGAAGGCACGGAGAAAAGTGCATATTGTAGTGGTTTGGAGCCGGTTTGTAGGGAAAATTACAAGGAATTAGTAGGGAAATACATCGGATGTGACCCGTACTTGATGAAAATGTCAGAATTTTCTAAAGAGCGGAAAGATTTGCCGACAATCTAGGCTGTGGGCATTACGAACTACGGCATTATTCTGAGAGGATTTTTTTCTTCTATTTCTCACCTTTACGGGCTATTTCCTTAGGTACTCAATATTAACCCTTTCCCTTCTCTCGGTTAGACAGTTTACAACATCCAAAAACGGCACAAAACTGAGGCTTTTTGTACAAAAAAGTTGCAGCCAAAACACAGTGCTTTCAATGGCTCCAGCTCCAGTAGCCCATGAGTTAAGGTTCGTGTGCTCAGAAGAACTCTTAGAAAAATACGTTAGTGACATAAAGTGAAAGCCAGCTATTTGCTGGGGACACACCCAGGGTATATACAGGAATCCTGGTGCTGAATTTACTACCATTTACTACCTTTTTTCCTACCTTTTACAATATTTTTACTACCTCCATAACATCTAGCAGCGCACTTTTTTTTTCTTGGGGGGAGGGGTGGCATCCTACATATTCTGACAATTTTGGTACGATCAGTGATCCAGAACACAATCTGGAATTTATATTGTGTCTTTGTCCACGAGGTCTGCGCTCTCTCAGTGCTTTTCTAGTTTGTCAATATTAGGCTATGCCGCCAAAATTTGAAAACCCAAGATGATTCTTTCTGGTTACAGTACATACAGTAGAAGTAGATACCCTAAATTACAGGAGCCTGGATAGGATCCCCCCCACCCCTCTCTCTTTCTTTATGCAACCTACTGTACATGTTCGGGGACACCTCATGACAAAAATTTAACTAAAATCTGAAATATCTATTTCTGCTTTAGTCCAGTGGTTCTCAAACTTTTTGAGCTCAAGGCACCCCATCAACATTTTTTGCATTCACAGCACCCCTAAGTTACTGTAAATTCTTGCTTATGATACAGCTTACTTGTGTCAGGACACCGTATTAGGCTAATACTCCCATCATCATTAACACTTTAACATTCAGGATCATATATATCATTGTTTTGAATATGTTTATTATTTACCTTTATATTTATCACTCATGTGGACATATAAGGTTACACGGGACTCATCATAAGAGAACAGGATTGGGTGAGAGCCGTCTGGCCTTTCCCCATTCAATTTCTCATGAGTCCTATGCGCAATTAAGCGCACAGGCAGGCGCATGCTGACAATAGCTTCAGTGATCTTTCCACATTTCTTTGAAATACTCAATCACTTTTTTTAAAAAAAATCATTTGCTATTTGGCTATATTTTCTTAAATCTAGCCTCATTCATAGCACTCGTGATTTGCAAAGTCAAGCTAGCTAGCAAAAATGACGGTTCATTTGAAATCGTTTTGATCCTTACGGGGCTTTGACCGATAATGCAGCCGAAATGTATGGCATTACGAGGCAAAGACTAGTGACCGGATATGAAAACATGAAGTAGGCTATGCCCTCAAAAGACAGAGTGGAAGTAATTTAGACATCTAAATGGGAACTTTTTAACAGATGACAGACAAATTCAACATCAAAATTTAAAATGTTTTGCGGCTCCCCCTTGCGCTTCGGCAGAACGGTTTGACAATAAATAGGCTGTAGGGGTTTAGCGAAAGCGATAGATAGTCTCGATGGATATTCTCATCCGCAATGACCTGCTTCACCCACTGTCTCTGGTGCAACATTTATCCTCATGGGTGTTTTAAGTCCTTAATGACGTGACAGACAACAAAAAAAGGGGCGACAGTTTCACTCACAGCCTTTTACCTCAAGTCGTCTAATCTTCATAGCCTTTGTTACTGTTCCTTTATTTGAAATTAACTAATGCGAAGAGATCTGGCAGGTAGCCTACCCAGATTGAATGAGCGCGCGTGAGGTAGGCAGGCGTGACATCATCTGTAGCTTATCACTCAGGTTCCACTCGCAACGCAAAATAATAAGTCCACAGAAGTTTAGTAATTTAAGGAGTTAGTATGAATGTAAGTGAAACAAATTGAAAAATTCATAGCGTCATTTGGATGGGGGCTTAAAAATTTACTACCTTGTCAGATGATGCTTCTTACTTTTTACTACTTTTTACTGGCCTTAATTTGCCCTGATTTCATTTACTACCTTTTACAACTTTTTACAAACCCGCGGACACCCTGACACCACAGCATGGCTGACAGACAGGTCAATGAGGTAAGATAATGCGAGTTAATGTACCACTTTACTCGGGCACCACGCCATTGAATTAGCTAACGTTAAGGAACGATATGGTCATAACCATCTGCTTTACAAAACCACTAATGTAACGTTAGCTGTGTCTTGTCATTTCAGTTGTTCCTTAATGGATTTCCTATGTCAAGGGCGGTCTTACCCTCTTTGGGGCCCTGGGCGAACACCTTACCTTAAAAAATACAATAATAATAATAATATAAGAATGATGCAGCACGCATATCATGGCCTTGAACGAGAGGATAAAAATAACTAACCAAAGGTGTTGCTGCTAATTTCCATTTTTTGCATTTTTTTGCGAAGCTCTTATGGTAGCTATTACTTGCTCACTGCATGTCTAGCTGTTAAAGCAAAGGAAAAGATCTGAACCCCAAACCCCTCCCCTTTCTTGTGTGTGAGACTTCAGCATTGAAGTCTGAAAGCAGGCAAACCTTTTCTGCAAATGAGTGATAGACAACTTTTCTGTTCAAATTATACCATAATGTGTAATGACTTTTTTGTTCAGTTTTTATTTTTTGAGCTCTTGGTTATTGGATGGAACTACAGCAGATAAATAAGCCAAGTTTATAACACCAGATAAAGATATTTCCCTTGTCAAAATGTGAGTGATCTTTACACTGAAATTGAACCTGCTTATTTTCAGGCAAGCACATTACAAGTGGTGCCAATGCATGCACCTGGTTGTCTACTTTAATTTGATACCAAATACCTCTGTTGTAAGCGCAGATAAACCCATACCAAAGCTTCCGAAAGACAATGAGGCAAGACCGCTTCACCCACGATTGTATTTTTCAGCGCTCGCGTGCGCAAAGAAAAAAAAAAGAAAATTTGGGTCCGCGATGCCGCCTTGGGCCATATCGCCTTTGCCAGAAACCGCTCCTGTCCTATGTTAATTAAACTTTTGACATAATACATAGACAGTCGAGATTTGCCAACATTTTTGTTATCACTGATTTGACAGCTGCCGTCACTTGGTGGGTGAGCAGTAACATTAGACTACCTCGCTGGAGATGGGAGAGACGGACTAGAATCTACCCACACTAACGTTAGGGGAACTAACGTTAGAACACGGAAGACACGATGTGTGTAAGCAACATTCACAAATTATCACCAAAGCTTAAACGTTTAAGCTAGTAGGCCTACATAGACACAAGCACAGTCAAGTTTACTCAGCAAAGCAACATGACTATTGGCTAACGTAACACGTCAGGCTTGTTAGCAATGACACCTTGCTAGGGGGCTAACGTTTTGGTATTGATTCTCTGCAAGTGACGTATTAATAGTTCCCGCCACAGCTGTGGACGGCAAACTTGGCTATCAACTAACGCTGTTTTTTCATGCAAGCGGAGCGGAGTGGTGCTCTGTGTTCAATGCATTCCAATTAGTAACGGTCAAATGTGACGTAGAACAGCGAGATGTGCGGAGCCAGCGGCAAAAGTCGAGCAGTGTTCAATATTATGCAAATGAAGGGGCGGTACCGCGGGCGGTAGCCAATCAGATTGCTTGTTTTTACTTCTCACGGTTGGAAAATTCAATGACCTTGGAGCTGTTTGATAGCCTGGGCGAAAGCGACTGTTGACAGTGTCATACAGTCTGGCCCAACGCAATTGGAATAGGTTTCCGTTTGAATATGACGTATTCCCTCGCCTGGCTCTCACGCCTACAACTTTCGCTTTCAGTATTAACAGATCTCTCGCAAGTTCTGATCTATTTTGACATCGTAGTGGCAATAAATCCTGAAGATCATGGATGCTAATGTCATGTACCAATTTTGTGAATGTAATTCGAAAGTGGGGGAGAGAATAACAAACGCGTCCCTATCACTGACCTCAAAAAAAGACTACAACATTTTGAGACATCGCTCTGTGTGCTGATTGGCTAAACCGTAGAGTAACCGACGGAAAGGGAAGGGGGGTTTATTCCAGACTACGTGCGGAGATAAATGTTTAGCGGAGCTACGTAGGATGGCATCACCAGGCTAGCTGTTTGATCGTAACTTGTCAAAAACAGAATAACTGTAAGGACTTTGCATGAGGTTATTGTTGTTGCTGGCATGGTAAACATTTAGTTGCGAGCTTCATTAGAAATTCGTGTTGTAATAGCAAGCTAAGTACCTCGAAAGCCAGTTAGCTTGCTAGTTCAGTCAATCACACCGTTTCCACAAATCAACACGCCTACTAGAAGTGGGGACATCGGCTCCGCTCCGCTTGCATGAAAAAACAGCGTAAGTGAGTTTCAATGAGACGCCTCCAGCAGTTCACTGATTTCAGTAGGATATACGCCTTTTTAAGTCTGTTGCTTACATTTCTTGAATAAATGAACTTATTGAAGATTTATATAAATATCCTTCAATTCATCACCTAAAAGTTTAGTAGTATTTCAGCGATTGTTTTGACATGCACACACCCGATTTTTCCCATAGCAACGCCCGTTGCTATAGACTCAAATGCGTTAATCAATCGTTTTTATCGTCTTTTATTCATAACTTGCCTTCTGACCATCGACAAATCAATTGAACAACATCACAGACGATATACTGTTACTACCATAATCAAATTGTTGCAACAGATAAAATAACAAAGCCACAGGAGAATATTTTATACTTCATTGCACAGGTTGTAAATGTATTTCCGCCGTCCAAGACGATAGATCACGTGGTAACGATGATGTGCTTGCAGAACATCAATATAGTCAACCTTGGTCGAATCGTGAATCCAGTAACGTTAATGTATCCAGTTTCAAATCCATGATGAAGAGGCGTTCGCCATCGAACAACACTCTGGACTAGCGATGAGCAAAAGTCACTCCTACTGTGTCCCCAAAGTGAAATGAGGAGGCCACACGACTTTGTCAACTGGTCAGACACTTCATCTTCCTCAAAGGGTGAGACAAAATCACCATCCTGCAAAAATAGTAAAATAAAGGTTTTTTTTTATAACATTTAATTAAAATACTTAACTTATTATTGCTATTAAGTACTAGTAAAATTAAGGTTTTATCATAAATACTTAAACTTATTATTAACTCATTGACTGCCAATGACGTCTTTAGACGTCAACTGAAATACTGCCGTTCACTGCCAATGACGTCTTTAGACGTCAACTGCGTTTTTTAATGGGGAGGGCTGCAGAAAGACCTAGGGAACCTTGTCTGTAAATATCAGAATTCTCCGTCGAAAATTGTTGTTCCAAATTGATCCTGAGGGTGGCAGTGTGTCACTTTGGATGTGAGATGAGCATAGATTCATAGGTATGGCCAAGGGAGAAGTAGAGAAAGCTAATGACATGGCTAAATATGCCGCTAGCAAAGTGCAGACGTAAATCGGAGAAATTTAGGCAGTTCACACTCGATCAGAGTATGTGTCACTGCCATAGTAGTTCGAGTGGTGTTCCGATCGTGGGAGATGAAGGAGATCAACCTTGGGCAAACGGAAATAGCAGTTGTGACTTGTTTCAGTGCCCAGCTAGCTCACAGTTCCGGGGTCAGGTAAGAATTTGCGAGCCAGTTGTTGATCACTGAGTTTTCGCTGTCACAGCCTGTAAATAGCATATATTTACCTTGTTACAACAATGTCTATTTTATTACCAAAAGCCCCCTGTTACTGTTGTTTTTGTGGTCTTATCAAAGGAAGACATTTTCCCGATGTTTGACGTGCTAATAGACCGAAAAAAACGGGCATCCAAGACACTAACGTTGTCAAACAAAACGCTAATTTTCTCCCTTTTTTGATAAAAAACGGGTGTGTTTGGAGAAAGTAGCTTATGTTCGCCTGCTGATTTCTAAGCAATGGAAAGGGGTAGAAACGAACTTTTTTTTTCTGGTGAAAGAAGAGAGTCTGCTCTTTCTTGTGGTAGTTTCATTGTTTATGTAGTCGTAACACATAATATTCTGTGGCTCTTTAAAAAACAGTCAAAATTCCCCAAAACCTCTGGCAGTATGGAACTCTCTATTCTGAAAACGGCTGGCAGTCAATGAGTTAATACTTAAAATACTTACCTGATTATTGCTATTAAGTACAACTATTTAATTAAAATACTTACCTGATTATTGCTATTAAGTACAACTATTTAATTAAAATACTTACCTGATTATTACTATTAAGTACAACTATTTAATTAAAATACTTCCCTGATTATTGCTATTAAGTACATCTTACACTCCTTGGAAGTTTAATTGTAGTTGCCTAAAAAAGAAAGAAAAAATTAACCATAAAATTTCATTGCCACTTGTGTAAACCCCGCTGTCAGCCATGACTTCTGCGGGGAGAAACAAAGTACATCAGGCATCTGTACCAAGTCTCAGACTTCAGACCGAGGGGAGATGCAAAATGAACTTATTTCCACAAATGGTGGCCTGACACTTTAACATTCATGATCTTGAGGACTTCTTGCCCCTACAATGTTAAAATCAATTGGAATTAGCCATTACTGCTGAACGGAAGCGAGAGGTGTCAGTGCCAGGTGAGAGAAAACGTCATATTCAATTCAATTCAATTCAATTTTATTTGTATAGCGCACAATTACAGTACATTGTCTCACGGCGCTTTACAGACAGTACGGGAAGCATCCATGAGAATCAGGGGCAAGGAAAAACTCCCTCGCTTTGTAAATAATTTGTTATGTAGGAAGAAACCTTGGGCAGATCCACGCCTCATGGACTCAGCCTAAGGAAAAATGTTTCAAACGGAAAAATGTTTCAATTGCATTGTTCCAGACTGTATGACGGAGTCATCAGTCGGCTTATTAGCCAGGCTAAGTGCGCACCAACAGAGTCTTGAAATCTTGTAAGAGACTTGGAAAAAAGAGAGCATCGGCATCCTCAGGAGGAGGGGGGCTGCTTGCTGGAGGCCGGGACCTGTTGCTGACTCTTTCCAGGACGTCAAGAATCCTCTCATCCATATCTGCACACTAACCTCTGGCCGTCTTCATGAGAGGGTGAGTGTAAATAAACAAACAAACAATCAAGCAAGTAATTAATGTAAATTTATCAATATCAAACCAGCACATATCTATTTCAGGAGTCTCCAACATATACCATATCCATGATCAATCATATTTTGTTTTTGTTTTTTTTATTGATGATGACAACTTGGTGATTGTGTGTGAGTGTGCTACTATATGACAACTCGATTGCTCAAGATGAATTTTTCTGCTTGAGACAATAAAGGCTAATCTAATTTAATCTGATGGTATCGGATGCTTACTTTCTGTAAAATAGTGAAGTAGCTCTTGTCAAAGTAGCTCTTGGAGGGAAAAAAAGAGTTGAAGGCCCCTGATATACATATCATTAATGCATTTAAACATTTTAATTGGTTACCATTTTGAAACCACTATCCAACGAATGTCTTTTTAAAAAGAGTTTCACCACTTGATCCCTTGTGAAACAGCAGGTGGGCTCAATGCATATGTACATGATTGAAATTGCAATAACAACCAATCGACTTGAAGAAATCAATTCATGTCCGGGTTTACTTTAGTCATGCTTATTTTAATCAATGCTTAGCAAAATCAATGCCAATAAACTAAAACATTTACGATGGACTATTCGATCTAAGCTAGGAATGTGCTAACATGTGTGAGAATTCTATTAAGCTTGTTTTAACAGTATTTAACCTAAGCTTAATTTTATTAAGCTTATTTAAAGTTACATGCTGCATAGGAATAAGTTACATGTTTAGTGCCTTAGTTTCAGTGACTTGGTACTGTTGCAGGGTCAGAGGTCTGCTACCAAGATAGTCAAGCAGTCCAAGTGGTCAGTCTACCTTGCTGACCATAGTCTTACAGTATACAGCCATAATGGCCACACAGTATACAGCCATAATGGCCACACAGTAAGCACAAGTCAGCTGTGCATCTGTGCATTCTAGACAAAAGGAAGCCGTCCAAACCAAGGAGGGTTGGGAATAGATTAAGGGCATTTTATGGTCATGTACACATGTCAGTCCTTTTTGGAGTAGTGAGGTAACTTTAGACACTGTGTTTGGTATATAAGTGTTAGAAATCCTGTGTGATGTAGACTTTGTCTGATGGTCTGGGGGATTAGTCTCCCTGACTGTATTGTACAATTCTCCGGCGAAACATGGTAACCTGCAAATAAATAACACTCTAGGTCATCCAATCTCATCCTTTTTATTACAATACATTCAACAAACATGAGGTCAAGCTAGGAAGGTGCTACAATTCAACAAGCATGCATCAAACATAATATGATCAAGCTGCACAGGGAAAACTCACCAGACCACCCAACTTCCTCCGCTACCTTGTCCCATGCCTTGGCTTTTTTTAACTGATCAAGATGGTTGAATAAACTGCCATCATAAAGGATAGGATACCCTGCCATGGCAGTGATTCATTTTTCGACATTTTGGCGTTCAGCGAAGAAATTTACATTAAAAGCTCAGTTTTTTTCTGACACCACATTCGACATTTTTCTCAGTTAACCATGGCCTAGGAGCCCTTCTTTTAGGGTATATTACAATTAGTGTTCACATTGATGTCTGTTCCCAGTATCTGGATGTTTTCCTATTTTTATACGGTCACTAGCCTATTAGGTCCAGGTACAAGGGTATGAATAAAAGACAGGAACTTCATAAATTATAAAATATATATGAAAAAAAAAGACAGGAACTTTCCCACAGAATTTCAGACAGGCTGACGTATTATCATTCTAGATGATGCATTGCATTGTGTATTATGTATGCTAAAGCCAATCCAATGTCTGAGTTATAGGAAGTGGTAGGATACAAACCTTTAAACCATTTTAAGTGTGGGACGCACCTGTCTACACATAGCCTATCTGTATGCCTGTTCCAAAATAGGAGATGTGACCCAAGATAGATTATTGATTATTGATAGATTATAATGTAGGCTATCTACTGCTGCCATTATGGACAGAAGTCATCTCAGGGATGCAAACAGAGGTATGGTCAAAAAGGAGTGAGATTGACTAGGGGGGAGGGGGCGTCGCCCGATGGGGGCCAAAATCTGCCACAGCCTTATTTTACTTACTGAACAAATAAATGAAGTAGGTGTGACGGTTGTGTTACTGCTGCTCAATGGTGGAGATAAAGATGGGCTGACTCGGGAATGCCTCACTGTGCTTTTACTTCTGCATTCACAAAATAAAACATTCACTTCATGAGAATGGCAATCGCGACTGCATCACATCTCCAGCAGACTAGAGCTCCGACTGGAGAAGGACGGAAAGCGCAAGAGCTCAAAAATGAACAGAAGTGAAAGTAAATTACAATTGCAGCCGCGAAGCCTCTTATTCAACTAATGTGAATGGGTACAACCTGAAAACCTTTATACAATATCCTGAGTATATAGAATTTTTGAAAGAATTCACATCAACTAAATAGGGTCTTTAATTTAACTCTGTTACACCGGCTAGTTAATGCCATCATATATTTTTGGAATCAAGTAGCCTACTCTGTCGATTATTTCAACAATTTATCAGGTAGTGGGATAAAACTTAATTTTGAGGTTTGAGCTTTTGGCAAGATAGCCGCCTAAATGCACTACGGGAAACCTGGTGTGCGCGTGCAGATACGAGAACAAATGGAACTATGAATGAATGGAACAATATGCAGAGATACAGGCCTATGTGGGAGATGTCTGAGAGATATGTGAATGCCCGAACTATCGGATCAGCTGATTTCGTAGCTTAAATAATGTTTGACAGTTGCAAACTCCTCCCGTGGGAAAGGTTTAAAGCCAGTCGGGTGCATTACGTATGTAGCCTATAATTGGGCTGTGTTTAACAGCGGATGAGACACCCCAACTTTTCTTATGGATAAAAACAAGGTCTGCAAACGTTGGCATTGCGATGCACTACAGGCATTATATTATGCATCTGAAAGACGTTGAATTTGTAGCAAAATTATTGTAGCGGTTTTCACCGACTCTGTTGCATTTATTGCTGTCAAGCCGAACTTGACAGAGCTTCAGCCTCAAATCAAATGGCCAGATCAAATGACGCGTCTGCACCTCAGCCCCCCCCCCCTAAAAAAACTCCTCGGATCTGCACGATTCACAAAAGTACCTCAGACAGCCGTGAAAAAGGCGGCACCCACCAAAAGGCGCGCCGTTTGCATCCCTGTTAACATATTTGGTACAATATCAACACAATAACAAATAGGCTTTTTTTAAAATACTGTTGCCCTTTTAAGAAAAACAAAATACCCTACTCTCCTGTCTCTCGCGTGTTACTTATTAGATCCTACCTATTTACTGAAAATAGCTTTGACACCTGAACTGTTTGAGAAAGATATCGCTGAAATGAAATACAAGCTCTGACGTTGCGTCTGTTAAACCGGCAAATCGCGGTTCCATCAAGTGTGTAAAATGCGCAAAATGTATTGGCGAGGAGAAAATAGTCAATTATGTTGATGTTGTAAGTTTTCCTAGTCAGACAACCAAAAAGAAGGAAGATCCAATCAAAAATGGGACGGTTGGCGACATGGATTAAAACTGCAACTCTGCCTGCAACTGGCTGGGCATTCTGTTTTTACCTCTCTGATGGGAGGAGTCGTACTTGGCCAAAATCAGGTCTGTCCCCGGAAATCGGGGACATCTGGTCACCCTAGGCTGGAGCATGTGTACACTAAGAACTTAAGTTGCAGTGTTTGTGACACACGAGTGAAGAACATCGATATTCTGATTGGTAGTTGCCCAACTGCATGATAGCTCATTACATAAAGTTAACCAAAGTTTAACTTGATTTTATCGCCCAACTCACCCAAGTGTCGTCGCCCAAGTCGCCTGCCACTTTTGACGCCAAAATCACCAGTCTCCATACAAAGTCCATTAATTCCGTCGCCCATGTTGCCTGAATCGGTTTCGGTCCGAACGCACAGTAACTATAGAATCCAAAACCAGTAAAATTCAAGAAAATACCGATTGGGAATCGTGCCAGATTAAATACGCTGACCTATTGTCCATGTTTTTGAGCCAATATCTACTGTGATGTATTGTAGTTTGTGTAATAATACTCCTCGCCTGTAGGTGGCGCCCTCCTGGGTTCAGATCCAAGTGTATATGAATGTGATCAGAGAATTACAAGTGTTCGAATGACTAAGTAAAGTACCAGTCATGTTATAATCGGTCTCCGTGGTTTTACTAATCAAACTCATCAATAGTACAATACAGAAATATCACATGGTGTCAGAAGTCAACTATGGAGCAACTGAAACCTCCAAACAGTCTGAGCTTCGAAGGAAATCTTGCAGAAAATTGGAGAACATGGGTTCAAAAGTTCGACCTCTATCTCATCGCATCTGGTAGGGCGGAGAAGAGTGAAGAAGTGCAGTGTGCAACGTTTCTACATGTGGCAGGAGACGAAGCGCTAAAGGTATTTAATACCATGGAGTTTGATGAGGGAGAATTAGACTTGGCTACGCTCAAGGACAGTTTTAAAAAGTACTGCGAACCACGAAAGAACATAACGTATCTGAGACATGTATTTTTCACGAGAGCGCAAGGACAAAATGAAACCATTGACGCATACGTGACAGAATTGAAAAATAAAGCAAAGGACTGTGAATTTGGAATGCTAACTGACGAACTGATAAAAGATCGCATTGTCTGTGGAGTTAACAACGACACAGTGAGGGCAAGACTTCTAAGAGAAACTGATTTGGATTTAAGAAAAGCTGTAGACATATGCCGAGCTAACGAAGTTACACAAAGTCACATGAAAGCTCTACAAGAAGAGACAGAAATTGCTGTAAATAAAATAACAAAAAGGAAGCCCAGAGTCAAACAAGAGAGTGCTAATGCTAAACGGACAGGGAATGAGAGTGAGGAATGCACGAGATGTGGGTACACGCACGAGCCAAAGAAATGTCCTGCATATGGGAAAATTTGCAATGAGTGTTCAAAGAAGAATCACTTTAGCCGAATGTGTAAAACACCGAAACAAACAGGCAACCCAAGACAAGTGGAGAGAAATGTTCATGAGGTAGAACAGCAAGAAACTCAACTGTTTATGGGATGCATTGAAGTGAAAGAAAATGAGCTAACAGCTAGCAAGCGTTTGGATGTAGTCTCTGCATGCAAAACTGAGAGTCAGAAATGGACACAAGAACTGAAAATAAATAATCAGGTAATTGCATTTAAATTAGACACAGGAGCAGAGTGCAATGTACTGCCGTACAAAGACTTTGAAAATATATCCAACAAGAAAGCACCACTTCTGAAGTCTAACTGCAAGCTTGTTACATATTCTGGCCACACGATGGAGCCAAAGGGCAAGGCAATGCTCAAGTGCTACCACAAGGAAAAGGAATACCAGCTAGAATTCCAGATTGTAGATGGCAATTCACCTGCAATCATTGGCAGAGATGCATGCACAAAGCTAGAACTTGTTAAAAGAGTGTTCAAAATTGAAAATGAAAAAGAAGATATTCAAAATGAAGACATTTTAAGTGAGTATAAAGATTTATTCACTGGCTTAGGATGTGTTCCAGGAGTACACCATATCCAACTCAATAAAGAGATACCTCCTGTCATTCACCCACCACGCAAAGTACCTGTAGCACTCAAGGAAAGAGTTAGGGAAGAACTGAACAGGATGGAAGACATTGGAGTCATTGTAAAGCAAACTGAGCCTACAGACTGGGTCAATAGTATGGTGACTGTAGTCAAACCAAACAAACTCAGAATTTGTATTGATCCACAAGATTTGAACAAAGCCATACGCAGAGAGCATTATCCACTTCGCACAGTTGAGGAAATAGTCGCTGAGATGCCAAATGCCAATGTGTTTTCTGTGTTAGATGCCAATCATGGTTTCTGGCAAGTGCAGCTCGACGAGGAAAGTTCCAAACTGTGTACCTTTAACACACCCTTTGGACGGTACCGGTTTTTAAGACTACCCTTTGGAATATCGTCCGCTTCAGAAGTGTTTCAAAAGTGCATTGCACAACGTCTAGAAGACCTGGAGGGGGTAGTGAATATTGTGGATGATATCCTCGTTTGGGGAGAAAACATGGAACAGCACGACAGAAGACTGAGACAACTGTTAGACAGAATCAGGAGCATCAATCTGAAGCTGAATCGAGACAAGTGTAAGATAAGGATGAGTGAAGTGAGCTATGTTGGACATATCTTGACAGCAGACGGACTGAAACCAGACCCAGAGAAGGTCAGAGCGTTACAGGAGATGCCGGAACCGGAAGACAAAGCTGCTCTGATGAGGTTCCTAGGTATGCTGCAATACTTGGCAAAGTTCATTCCGAATCTGTCAGAGGTGAGTTCACCATTGAGAAAGCTGTTAGAAGGTGACGTGGCATGGCATTGGGAGTTCGAGCAAAAACAGAGTTTCAAAAGACTCAAGACATTAGTGACCAACGCACCAGTGTTAAAATACTTCGATGTCAACAAAGACATAACGCTGTCAGTGGACGCGAGTTCTGAAGGCTTAGGAGCAGTGATACTGCAAGAAGGACAGCCTGTGGCTTTTGGATCGAGGTCTCTTACTGAGTGTCAAAAGCGATACGCTCAGATTGAGAAAGAGCTTTTAGCGATTGTCTTTGGCTGTGAGAAATTCAACCAGTACATCTATGGTAAGACTGTGCATGTTGAATCTGACCATAAGCCTCTAGAGACAGTGTTCAAGAAGTCGTTACAGAAAGCTCCTCCTCGATTACAACGGATGCTTATGAGACTGCAACCTTATGATCTGCAAGTCCAATACAAACCAGGCAAAGAACTGTTCATAGCAGACATGCTGAGCCGTGCTTATTTAAAAGAGCATTCAGAATCACTCTTGGAAGAGGAATTGCAAGTTCATGTCTTGTCAATGTGTTTGCCAATGTCAACAGAGAAACTGAATTCATTCAGGACAGCAACAGCAGCGGATGAAGAGATGCAAATGGTGTTGAATGTTGTTCAGACAGGATGGCCTGCAGAAATCAGACAAGTTACACCAGAGATCAGGAAGTATTGGACATTCCGAGAAGAGCTCACATGCTCTGACGGTCTACTCTTCAAAAGCTCGCGAGTTGTTGTGCCACACAGCTTGAGAGCAGACATGCTTGAGAGAATTCATGAGTCTCATCTAGGCATTGTGAAATGCAAAGAAAGAGCTAGAGATGTTATGTACTGGCCAGGAATGGCAAAAGATATTGAAGATGTTGTCATGAATTGTGCAGTCTGTAATATGTTCAGGCGTAATAACACCAAAGAACCATTGATCAGCCATGACATTCCAGACAGAGCATGGGCAAAAGTGGGAGTTGACCTGTTTCACTACAATCAAGGTGATTATCTGATGTGTGTGGACTACTTCTCTAAATTCCCAGAGATTGCCAAGCTCACGCAGACAACGAGTGCACATGTAGTGACAGCTCTCAAATCCATCTTCTCAAGGCATGGAATTCCGGATGAAGTTGTATCGGATAATGGTCCGCAATTCTCAAGTGCAGAGTTCAGAACCTTTACACAACAATGGGAATTCATACACACAACATCAAGTCCAGGATTTCCGCAGTCTAATGGTCAAAGTGAGAGAGCTATTCAGACAGTCAAGAATCTCTTAAAGAAGGCGGAAGAGTGTCAGAGTGACCCATATGTTGCATTGTTGGAGTACAGAAACGCACCACTTGATGGAGTGAAATTATCTCCAGCTCAGTTATTAATGGGACGCAGACTGAAAACAAAACTGCCTACATCAGCACAGCTCCTGAAACCGCAAGTACACAAGAACATACATAATAACATCACAAACAGGCAGCTGAAACAGAAGCATTACTTTGATCGTGGAGCACAGCATCTGCCATCTCTTCAAGAAGGGGAGAAAGTCAGAGTCAGAGTGAAGAACAACTGGCAACCAGCAATAGTGGTGAAAAGTCATGATAAGCCCAGATCCTTCGTCATCAAAACACCTGATGGTAGCATCTTCAGAAGGAATCGACGACACTTGCTGAAAACCAGTGAAAAGACTTTTCCAGCACAGAGTTCACCACATCCGGATGACTTTGATTCACGGGAAAGTCAACCTGCAGAACATGACACACCAGTGCAGACACCTGCATTGTCACCTGTCAAAACACCTGCAACACCAGCCATGAGTGAAGAAGTGGTCAAGAGGTCACGATTGGGCAGAGTAATTAAACCACCAACACGTTACTCTCCATGAACTTGATTGAAAGATTGTGAAAAAAAAAATAATAAGAAAAGAAAAAAAAAATGTTATGTCACTGTTGTGATTATTATGCAATGATTTGTGTTATGATTTTGAGGTTATTGAAAAGAAAAAGTAACTAAGGTTGGTGACGTTGCAAGGAAGTAAGAATGTTTTATTTAGTACAGGAAATGCAACGCAATGATTTGCAAAGTAAGTAATTAACAGAAGTTATGCTGAGAACTGTTAAAGGAAAATTTATCTTAAGGAGGGAGATGTGATGTATTGTAGTTTGTGTAATAATACTCCTCGCCTGTAGGTGGCGCCCTCCTGGGTTCAGATCCAAGTGTATATGAATGTGATCAGAGAATTACAAGTGTTCGAATGACTAAGTAAAGTACCAGTCATGTTATAATCGGTCTCCGTGGTTTTACTAATCAAACTCATCAATAGTACAATACAGAAATATCACATCTACCACACACATCCCAGGATTTTCCACATAAAAAGGAAAACATAACACGCCTCATCTTCACAACAAAAATCAAAGCCGTGAGAGACAAGTACAGTACCGCCGTGGACCAGTGGGCGGAAGAGTGGACATGGGAGGGTGGTCCTACTGTACTTTGATCAATGTGAACAGTTGTGGGGTGGTTCGCCGGCAATGGTGATGATACCATCCGGCATTGAGAGCTGTGACCTGGATTCCCCTTCTTCAGTGTTCACGCCCTTGTCACTGGTTCTCGCAGATGCTGGTGCCAGTTCTGACTCAGACACGTTAGATGACAGCGAGACACGGGCCACAGCGAAGGACAGGAGACCTACATTAAGTATGTATTCTTTATACATTTATCCCTAACATTAATTTGTTTGTAGACTGAACTGTTTACTTGCTTAGAATAAAAACTGATATCATACTGTTCAATAGGCTGGCTACTGATAACATTATCATACTGATGATAATAATGTTGATTTATGCTATAATACTGTACTGCTGTAATAACGTGGTTGAAATATTGGCCTACAACGAAACCAAAGCATCACATAACCATTTCAAAAATATGAATTTAATTTTGACTTGCCATCTCAAGGTAGCCTAGAATTTTAGTTGAATAATACCCTAGCACCTGTAGAAAACCTGTAGAAACTAGAAAAGCGCTCAGAGAGTGCAGACCTCCGCCAAGGCAATGTGGTCACAGACACAATATTCATTTCAGATCATGTTCTGGATCACTGATTGCCACCAAAATCGAATCAGTTCTTGCTTGTCCCAATATACACATTGTCCGAAAACGTCATCCAAATCTGTGCAGTACTTTTTGAGTTATCCTGCTGACAAACAAACGGACAAACCAACGCGACCAAAAACATAATCTTGGCAGACCGTGCTAATATTAATTCAATACTAATCAATTAGGCCTAGTTAAGAAGCAACTGGATAATACGAGAGAGTGCATTGTGTAATGGGGGCCTACCAATCTTAAATATGTTGTGTGTAGTGTCTTTAACCACGTGTGCTAACAAACGTAAACACTGCTGTAGTGAGACGAACATGTGTGGGTGTGGTGATTATCAGATGGAATTGGTGTGATCTTAAACGTAACATAAAACATGATTGCGTTTTGCACCGTGTGTGTAGTGACGTGTAAAATGGTTTTGTCATTTACCTTGCTGACGCCTTTCATGGTTCGTTGTTCACTGGTTGCTCTCAATTCAATTCAATTCAATTCAATTTTATTTGTAGAGCGCACAAATACAGTACATTGTCTCGCGGCGCTTTACAGACAGTACGGGAAGCATCCATGAGAATCAGGGGCAAGGAAAAACTCCCTCGCTTTGTAAATAGTTTGTTATGTAGGAAGAAACCTTGGGCAGATCCACGCCTCATGGACTCAGCCTACCTGCCTGGGGCCTAATAAAGTATCCGTAAGTCTGATGCATAGATTGACCATGGTTAACACAAAACAGTATGAGTACTGAATGTAGTCAGAGATGATATACACATAGTTTGTGCGACAGTCAGGGCCAAGGGATGGAGTCAGTAGTTGGAGTGTGGGATTAGTCAGTATTTGGAGTGGGATCAGAGTTCATTGGGTGTTGGTCGCCATCTAAGTAGTGGTCATCAGGGGGCCATCAGGCCAGTTCCATCACGGGCCTCAGAGAAAAGGGGGGATGGTCATGGTGTGTGTGGCTCAGTATAGCATGCGCCTGGTGTGTACCTTAAAACAGTGCCATCGGAAAGCAGTAACAGTGGTTTTTCATGCAAGCGGAGCGGAGCCGCTGTCCCCGCTTCTAGTAGGCGTGTCGATTTGTGGAAACGGTGTGATTGACTGAACTAGCAAGCTAACTGGCTATCGAGGTACTTAGCTTGCTATTACAACACTGATTTCTTGAAATGAAGCTCACAACTAAATGTTTACCATTCCAGCAACAACAATAACCTCATACGAAGTCCTTACAGTTATTCTGTTTTTGACAAGTTATGATCAAACAGCTCCACGGTCATCAAATTTTCCAACCGTGAGAAGTAAAAACAAGCAATCTGATTGGCTACCGCCCGCGATACCGCTCCTTCATTTGCATAATATTGAACACTGCTCAACTTTTGCCGCTGGCTCCGCTCATCTCGCTGCTCTACGTCACGTTTGACCGTTACTAATTGGAATGCATTGAAGACAGAGCGCCGCTCCGCTCGGCTCCGCTTGCATGAAAACCAGACTTAAGAGCTGGCCCAGTATAGCATGCGCCTGGTGTGTACCTTAAAACAGGACCTGGAAGCATACTTCAACAGTGACAGGACAAATGACCAAGAAGAGAGTCTTCAAAGGAGCCGGGAAGACCTTTCCTTATCCCTATTTGGCCAGGAGCTGCACGTGATTGTCCACAGGCTGTGGCCTCCCATAGACACGTTACAGGCAGCAGTCAGTCATTGGGGAGGCCATGGTCAGAATTGCCCTGGCTGACCTCTTCAGGACCCCCCCCCGCCCTCCAGGGAGATAAGCTACCTCAGGGGTTTTCCTGTCTGGAGGTGTGACTATTGAGGCTTTATGCGACTAAATTGGACAAGTGTACAATTTCGTATGCCCATGCACATTCAATCGTGCAAAGGCAATTGTGGGTGATGCAGGGAAAGATGTGACTAGGTGCTTAGTGCTTTGCTTTCAAGAGCTCAAGCTTAAGCACTTCCCCCTGGTCAGAGTCACTGATAAGAACTTCCATTATTCTGTCCGCAAGGTGGAGATCATGTTTGTGGCAGCAACCCACCACGGGAGGCTGTGTTCGCCACCTTGTGTGGGGATATCTGTCTGGAATTGGAAAGGAGGAGGTTGACCTATGCAAGGAACTTGGAGGCATACCGAATTTGAGAGCCTCTCAAGTGCAGTTATTAACCACATTCCACATCAGTACTCTGAGGCAACTCTTTTTTTCCTAAATATTTTCCTGGCTATGTTGCATCAATGTCTTGTTTTGAACACCAACACAGTTTTTCTCTATTTTGCACTCTCTATCCCTAGTACCTAGCCTGACAGCCCACCCATAATATGAATGTTCATTTGTATCCATGGTCTGGGGGCGGGTTTACATCGGTAGAGAGACTACTGGCCAATAAGCGAAGCTTAGGGGAGCTGTCCAATTGTTTCAAACCAGAATTAAATCCCATCCCGCAAGTCACAAAGGGTGATACAGCCACTAATGGGGTGGCCACACCCAGGGCCCAAATGGTAGTGTGGAGCATTGATATAAAATTGGAGGAAATTTACGTCCTGTCCTTGAAAGACATTGAGGACGGGAGTTCTTATGTCCAAGAGCCTTCTGTCCGTCTGAGTTTGGAGGTTCATGTACTCATAAAATTCCTACGACACTGAACGTGTTAATTGACGGTCAGGGTTAGGAGTGAGAAATAGGAAACTTAAAACTTAAGTTTCAATAGAAGCTTTTAGTACTCAGTGCAAGGACACAGACATCATTTTGCTTAAAGTGTCAGGCCACCATTTGTGGAAATAAGTTCATTTTGAATTCAAATTCGGTTCAATGATCTATGCTAGGCTAGAGCTGCAAGTCATATCGCCAGGCTTGGAGAACGGCTTGATGAACAGAAAAAAGGAAAAACTCAATTTCTTAACTCGAGGGGAGGTGCAAAATAAACTAAAGTGTCAGGCCACCATTTGTGGAAATTAATCTTTTGCCCTTTCTCTTTACTAGGAGCCATCAATGGATCCAGAGTGAATGATCACTTTTAAAGGGAAATTTAGGTTTCAAATTAGATGTTCAGATATATGTTTAAGAATAGAATTCCTTTATATACTGGTAGGACCTCTAAAACGGCCTACACTGTAAAAAAAACAATTTGTTGACTCAACTTAAAAATAGGTGTAACCTGGTTGCCTTCAAATTTGAAATTGTATGAAAATTAGACATGAAGTTGGCACAAAAAGGCAACCAGTTCGCTCAGCTTAAGGTTCCAAGTTCAGTGAACTAATGACATGTCAGGTGAACTGATGTTTGTTTTCCAGACAACTTCCAATTATGAGTTGTATGAACAAATGGCCTTGTGGACTGAACTCCAATCTCAAATCAATCCAACTTCTAATTGTGTGTTGTATGGACGAATTCTCTTGTGGACTCCACTGTAATCTACATCAGTCCAACTTCTAATTGGGCATTGAATGAACAAATGGTTATGTGGACTCCACTGTAATCTACATCAGTCCAACTTTTAATTGGGCATTGTATGAACAAATGGTTATGTTGACTCCACTCTATTCTACATCAGTCCAACATGTTTATACAGTCGACTCGACTCAAGTTTTACATTTATCCAGACTTCAATTTGTTAGCTCTATGAGCATATCAAGCAAGTTACCTCGGTTGCCTTCAAAATTGAAGTTCTTCCAACTTCTTTTTAGGTGTACAGCAAAAAATGACAAGACTCACTCATATGAGATGAATAACAACCAACATTTATTTCACTCTTTTCACTGTACATGACACTTAGTGGGCATATATATACCTGATTGTGCAGAACAAGCAGTGGCAAAAAAAGAAAGAGGACATATTTTCTGAAAACAATACGATACCATAAAGGTGCTGATTAATACACTAGACTTTTTTTTTTTAGATAGCGTGTATACACGTCTACAAGAGGGAATAAAAAAAAGCAATTTCTTAAGCCACGTCTGCATCAGCATTTGCTGACCAGGGGCCTATACTACAAAGCTGGCTCAGGATAAGTTAAGGTTAGGTTAAGAGGTAAATCATCTAATAGAAGAGCCTGGAGTCCTCATTTTCTTAAGAAAAGTTCTTGTATTAGATGATTTACCTCTTAATTTAACCTTAACTTATCCTGAACCAGCTTTGTAGTATAGGCCCCAGTGTGAGTGATGTCATTTTATCTTTTGGTTCACTCACCCACACATACAACACCTCCAGCTTATGTACAATATACACGTATGCCATCACGTGTGGAAAGGAGTTTGTTCTGAACACCATTAACTCTCGAGGAGCAAATGTTCATTTTCACCTTCTGTATGACCTCACATGAGTGTCACCATTACTACTGCTGTGTCCACATCTGTTTCTAATGCATGTGTGGGTGAATGAATCAAAAGATAAAGTGCATGTACAGTATAATTGTCTACAAAAAGTGATCAAAACATGGCAACCTCCAAAGCCATTTGAACCAGGTTGCAACCCTCATCTCTCAAACACAAAAGTATCTTTGGCATTAGTGGGTAAAGGTGATGATACACTGGGCAACTTTTTGAGCAACGCTTTTGGCAAACAATACTGCAAGATTTTTTTGGGTGGTTCATCAATATAAGACCATGATCAGGAGAACCTGAATCAGCAGTGGACAATCATGTTGTTGCCAGGCAACATTGCTCAAAAAGTTGACCTGTGCATCATCACTTTGGGTATAACAAAACATAAGTCACTGTTACCGTTTGTGCATCATCACTTTGGGTATAACAAAACATAAGAGTCACTGTTACTATTTGTGCATGACTGCTCAGAGTTTGCCTGTCTCTTTACGTATGAGTGTCAGCCGTGTGTGTGTGTGTGTGTGTCTGTATGTGGGCCAAAGTGTTTATGACAGTAGTAATTAAGCAAAAGGTGGTACTCACATCTATGAGAGACAATAAAAAAGCGTAAGCCTCACTACTACTGCTGCTGTGTCCACATCTGTGTCAGTGTGCCAACCAGTGTGAGTGACGTCAGTATATTTTTTGGTTCACTCACCCACACATACAACACATCCAGCTTATGTACAGTATACACGTCTACAAGGGGCAGTAAAACCAACATGGAAACTAAAACCTTCTGTATGACCTCACATGACTGTCACCATTACTACTGCTGTGTCCATATCTGTTTCTAATGCATGTGTGGGTGAATGAATCAAAAGATAAAGTGCATGTACGGTATACACGTCTACAAAAGGTGATCGAAACATGGCAACCTCCAAAGCCATTAGAACCAGGTTGCAACCCTCATCTCTCAAACACAAAAGTATCTTTGGCATTAGTAGGTAAAGGTGATGATACACTGGGCAACTTTTTGAGCAACGCTTTTGACAAACAATACTGCAAGATTTTTTTGGGGCGGTTCATCAATATAAGACCATGATCAGGAGAACCTGAATCAGCAGTGGACAATCATGTTGTTGCCAGGCAACATTGCTCAAAAAGTTGACCTGTGCATCATCACTTTGGGTATAACAAAACATAAGTCACTGTTACCGTTTGTGCATCATCACTTTGGGTATAACAAAACATAAGAGTCACTGTTACTATTTGTGCATGACTGATCAAAGTTCGCCTGTCCCTTTACGTCTATCTGAGTGTCTGGCCGTCAGTCCATCAGTGAGTGCGTCTGAGTGTCTGTCGTGTGTGTGTGTCCCAAAGTGTTTAAGACAGTCGCAATTAAGCAGAAGGTGGTACTCACATCTATGCGAGACAATGAAACCTTAAAGGAAAACAAAACGTAAGTCTCACTATTACTGCTGCTGTGTCCACGTCTGCCAACCAGTGTGAATGATGTCAGTATATCTTTTGGTTGACTCTCACACACAACCATACACATCCAGCTTATGTACAAAATACACGTCTACAAGGGCCAGAAAAAACAACATAGAAACTTCCAGTCATTTGAACAGTTGCTTCCTTCACCTTTCAAACTCGAAAGTATAAGCAACTAAACCACTTGAGAGAAAACGGCATACAACTCCACTCAAAGATGCGTGTGCGATCATGTGTGTGGACATGAGCCTGTTCCGGACACCATTAACTCTTGCTGAGCAAGACTCTACGCCAATCTTCATTACCACCTTTTGTATGATCTCGAACATGTACCCGAGTCCTTTTGGGTAGTGGATGTTGAGACCATAAAGAAGACCCATCAGCAATGAAAACGCATGAGGCACGTCTTTCAGGTTTCGGAGAATGACATCCTCCTCCAGTGCAAGTGCGACATCGATCACTTCCTTGGGGACAGGGCGCTGTGCATTCTCTGTAAGGATGAGGATTCCCACACCCATTCCCTTGACAGCTTCACTCTCCTCATTTGGCTGGTGACAGAGCAAAGCAATAGGAATAACATAGGCAATCAGTATTAATTCCTCAAGAAATGGAAATTAAAGATGCATACGGATACACAAGATGCATTTCAATATATAAATATCTGATGAAAAAACAATTGTTAAGGAAGAAAGGAATGCCAAGTGTGCGAGTGTTATTTCCTTTTACTTACAAGTCTCTGCTAAATCCTGTACCTTTGCACCAACAAATGAATGGTGAGCCTTCACCACTTAGCATTTTGAAGCTATACCTAAAACCTTGTCTAAATCAAATGCTTGCCATTTTTCAACTGGTTTTAAGATTTCTCTCAGGAGTGTACAATTCACATGCTATAACTACGGGTCATTGCTTCAGGGGACCGCCTTCCATTCCGACATCCCCCCACTCCGACATCCCTCCATTCAGACATCCCTCCACTCCGACATCCTTCCATTACGACATCAACCATTCCAACATTTTTCATGCCGCCATTCAGACATACCGCCATTCCGACATACCGCCATTCCGACAGCATAATGAAGCACGTCCCTATTTGGGGGCATTATCTTTCATTGGTTTAAGCGAAGGAAAAAGTGCGCCCGCTCTGAGATAAGTGCCCCTCTCCTCTGCTCTCGCCTAAGCTGTGGCCGCTGTCAAAGTTGCCACAATTTTTTACCTACATGCATTGGGCATTCTCCCGTGTCTTGATCACTGTGCTCAATTCTGGAAGGGTGTCTTAATGTTTGTTGTGGGTTAGTCGATATAGGCCATTCTCTCACGTGTGGAAGCAGGCTGGTAATCTGTGGGATCTGATGAGCCGGTCCACTTTTGGGCAGGTGGCATCTAGGCTCATTATTTTTTTTCACAAATGCAACGATTTCAAATTATTTGTTTCTGTAGTCATAGGCTATTTTCAGCGGCACATGAATAGCCCTGCAGCCCGTTATAATACAGTTACATACAGATGTTTTGGGCTGGGACTGTATGAGCCATTACGCCGAGTCTACTTGTGAAAAATTTAAGTCGTGAACAAGCCTGTCACTCGTTTAGGTCTAGCCAACTACATCTTTTGATGACATAAATATTAAATATATCTTCATCGTTTGTTTATGACTGTTAATACTACATAAAACAACCGGTGGAGTTTCGCACCATGCCTATTCTTTCTCTTGGCAGCGTTATGCAGAAAGCAGATTTAGATAGCCTGCATTGAGATTGGATGAATATCCTATTTTCTTTTTGCAAACCCATGTGTCAATTCAAGGCAACTAGATTACAAAGTAGCTAATAGTAGCTAATAGTAACCAGCAAACGTTTATTTCCGTGGGCAAAGCAATGTAATGTTCCCAGTTTGTTTATATGGGCTGCATGGTGCAACCGATCTGTTACTCTGTTTTGCCCATCCCATTATCGATGGGATTTCCATGATTTTTCTAAATATAGGATATAGGCCATAACATATTCTTAATATGCACAGGGCCAGACATTCATTTTTTCTTTGGGCAATATATAAATTAGAACCATTCGTGGTGCTTTTTTATTCTTTTATTTAGCGCGAAGCGGTTTCACAGTGCCTATAGGCCTATATGTCCAACTAATTGACTGGTCATAATAGCAAAATGTTGTCTTTGGATGTATTTGCTGACTCATATTGTTAACAAACCACCATAGGCTACTAGTGGTCCGCAAGTAGAGGTATGTCCAATAACGCACTATCCAAAACAAAAGCTGGAGACGTATTTTGCGCAAAATCTCTCATAGGCTACTTGACTTTTGCTTTTCGTTAGGTAGACAGTCTACTCTATATCCTAGACTACCACGATCAGACTGGATATCCATAAACTTTGATTTGGGGAATAATAGTTGTATTAAACCTTTGGGACTTTGTGTTTGTTTTTGTGTTGATTTACTCTGTTTAAAAATGGCTGCTTTCTCCTGCGCGGAGGCCATCCGACGTTTGTTTATCCCTTAACAACTTACAACTTCTCCAAGTTTACTTGTTGTTTCCAGTATATATTTTTTTCGTTAAGTTATTAACGAAACAGAACATAGACAGATGGTATTTTGTAATTCATGTGTTATTCACTGCTTAAACCAGCGCACTTTACTGCAGCAATCTTTTATATCGGCCGTGATTTGCGAGCCTATTTTTTTTAGCTCCCTAGTAGCCTATGAGGGTGATTTTTTTTTCATTGTGAAAGTAGCCTACACCAAAGGTCACCGAGAAGAGAGAGAGAGAAAAAACACTTGTCCATTTAACTGCTTTATGAGTCAAGTTGTGCAAACCGGCACTAAAGACAATGAAGGACTATTAACGTTTCAAACTATAATGCACTTTACTATATGAGACGTTTTAATCTTTATTTTGTATCCATTTGAATAGGCCCTATGTTATAGAAATTCAGAGTTTTTTTGGCTCTCAATAATGACCCAGCTAGGACCTTTTTTGGTCTTATCAGCCATGATAAGGCAAGGCTCCCTCATGTCGGAATGGCGGTATGTTTAAAAATAGCAAACATGCCGCCACTCCGTTTAAGAAAAAAAAATGTCAGAGTGCAGGGACATTTGCTATAACTGAAAGTACCGCCACTCAGACAATTAGACGTCAATGGCGGAGTGGCGGTATGTCAGTAGTGGCATGTAACCCAAATCTTGTAGGATTGCTCGTGCATTCGTTCAGCTCCTGCTCCGGAGCTGACAATGAATGACTGCTCAATGAACACTTAATTTCTCATCCCTTCACCGCACGTTTCACGCTAATGGTAGGCTATATTCTCAATGGCAGAGCGCAAAGGATCATGGGACTAACATCATGAAATGCATCGGTCACTGACAGTGTGTCAGTGTGAGGGGAAAAAAAAGTCAGAGTTAGGCAATTTCTCAAAAAAAAGTGTAGGCTACTGTTCAGAGTGTAGGCTACTGAGCAAAAAAATAAATAAAAATAAAGGGTCACCGACGAGGAAAAGTGCATGTCAAGGCTAATAAGTAGGCACAGAATTCAAATGAGCATCAGCTTGACTTCTGAAGCATATCTTGCATGATTGCTGGCAGTGCGGGCAGGTGCAAAACTTCTTGCGCTAATCGCGTCTGATCTTGTAGGACTGCTGTGGGTGCTGCTGCAGCGGGGGGCAGACATCAGCCTCTCTGTCTGGACAAATCTTGTAGGATTGCTTGAGCATTCGTCCACCTTCTAATTAGGAGGAAGAAATTGTTCAAATTGAATGGATTCAATCTATTGTCTTTAACATTTCTTGGATGGTAATCTTTTCACTGCAATATTTGCTGGTGACACCACCACACCATGGCTGACAGACAGGAAAATTAGGTAAGATGCGCGTTAATGTACCACTTTACTCGGGCACCACGCCATTGAATTTGCTAACGTTACATGTTGCTAACGTTAAGGAACGATATGGACATAACCATTAAGACCGCTGTACAAAACCATTAATGTAACGTTAGCTGTGTCTTGTCATTTCAGTTGTTCCTTAATGGATTCAAGATTCAAGATTCAAGAAAAACTTTATTACATCTCATTATAGTCTAGTGATAGACTACAGGAGAGTAAAATTCTTGTGTTTTAAATTTCTTGTGTTCTTGTTCCTATGTTACTTTAACTTTGGACATAGACATAGTCGAGATTCGCCAACATTTTTGTTAATGTTATCACTGATTTGACAGCTGCCGTCACTTGGTGGGTGAGCAGTAACGTTAGACTACCTCGCTGGAGATGGGAGAGACGGACTAGAATGCTTTGTTTTGGGTTTAGACCATTAGGCTAGTCATTGCGTTGAAGTGTTTCCTATTAATGTTGTTGAACTATGTTGGTATGATTGGAGCGGTATATTAATCAAAGGAGCTGTTAAAGACTCCTTGTCTTTATCTTGTTTGGCTCCATCTGGTGGCGGCGATAGATTCCCAATTTCTGCCACACCTTGCCACACCCATGCCCCTGCCGGGGAACCCTGTGCTAGGTAGGCTATAAGTTTGTAGCCTGCTCAGGGTCCACCCCTTTTGATGCTGCATTTCCACAATACCAAGTTACCGTGTGCGTCTTCTTGTTAACGTAAGTTTGATGACTGATTTTGTTTCCTTATGTTTCTTTGTTTTACGTCATTATGTCAATGTGCCGATTTTAGTCACTGGTCTTCCGTTTCCTATCCAAATCCTTTGTTTGATTACTTTAACTGTGTGCCATGTGGCAAAATGTTTGGTATGTGCGTATTGACTGATATGTTAATGATATGGAGCTGATATGCACTGACGCATTAACGTTTGTCAACGGTATCCCGTACAAATTCTAATTAATAATGAAGTGGGATTCATCAATTTAACGGCATCCCGCACACATGCCAGCAAATCATAGCTGAGGTGGCATGGTGTTGGCACCGCTGATGGACACGGCTTGAACAAACCAGTTCATCTCGCTTGATTAGGGCCTCCCCAACACCTGTGGGTGCACCATGCACCACGCCCGGTTGTCTACAATTTTGATTTTAAAACTATCAGCGCATATAGTTGTAATGAAATTCATGTTGTAGAAGACAAGTCCCGGTGAGTAGACGTTGGAGAATTTTAGTGTGCATGTTTTAATTTTATAGTTAGGATACTGTTGTTTGTACGGGATACTGTTCGATGGGTGGCACCCAGATTGTCCGCAACACGTTGAAATCACGTTATGTATTTGATGTTACTTGATTTGGATACTTAAGTATTTACTTAATTAATGCTGTTAGTGATATGTTTATTTGGAAGTTGTTTGATTCCATTATTGTTTATTGCTTATTGTTTATTGTTTAATGACATCATTCTTTCTTTTTGTTCTTTCTTTTCCCAGCACACACATACAAACCTACATAAACATACAACTGAACACATGTCTGAATAACTTGGGAACAATGCATTAATAAAAAGCCAACAGCAGTAAAAGCCTCCATCGTCGTCCTGGTGTCCTCCATATCCAGTCTTCTAACCGAGACTCTGTCTGCACACCACACACTCCCTACCACCCTCCACGCAACCCAGCCTACAGTTTCTTCAGGAGCTCTATAAAAGAAAAAAATAATGAGGATTGTCTGTTGGTCGGTTGCAAATTTCAGGCTTTATCATGCATGGATTGTTATTGTCTATTTGGTGGATGGTTGAAATTGGGGATGGTCAGAAATGTTTTCTTCAGAGTACATTTAAAAATACTTTTTTATCTTTTCTTCTATCAAGGTCAAAAATGTCTGTGAGCAACCATGAGAGCAGGAAGTCGAGGTCGAGCTCGATGAACATCCAGCTCTTCCAGAAGACATCCCACGCAGACAGCCTCCTGACTCACCTCAACCTTCTCCGCAAGCGAAGGGTTGTCACCGATGTCATCCTACAGGCTACAGTAGCAGCTGGAAATGTTCAACACCATGGTAAACGCAACCACACGAACTGTATCTTTACTAATTATTACATCAGAATAATGTCTCTGGTAAAAAATGTTTTGTTTTTGTTGAAAACTGCTGACAACATTGCGTTTTTCAAGTTATTGAATGATTCTGTACCTCCATTTTCTCATAATTAGAACATTGTGTCAAGTTAAACACAGAAATTAAAATGATCATTTTACTTTTAAAAAAATCGACCACATAGCGAATACTTGGGTGGGATTTTAATCCAAACTTTATTGTTGTTCGTGGTTGGTGTCTGATTGGCTTTCTGACCTCGACATGCACCTTGGGAGCTCATGGTGGGGGAAGGTAGACAACTGTGAATGTCTTTGTTGCTGCTTTTCTCAAAATTGTGGCTCAGGCTCAGTGCTGTCATGTACTGTACTTTGCTGTTTTTTTTTTTTTTTGACCCATTGAACCATTCTGCAGGTGAATTTGGTGATGAATCTGGAAGGCAGTGACTTGTTGGCTGAGAAAGTGCAGGTGAATTTGGTGCTGAATCTGGAAAGCAGCGACTTGTTGGCTGAGAAAGTGGACCGTGGAGAGTTTGTGACCTTGCTGAAGAAGATCAGATTGAGGCAGAGAAGAAGATACTGATCATGTCCGCCCAGCTGGGACCAGGCCTTGCCAGCCCCAGTTCCTCACTCCTCCTTCACAGGCACCTCAGCCACATTCTGTTTTAAACTTTTTATATGGGAGGGGGTATCCTTTAATTTTGAAGGGGAGCGGTTTTGTGTTTAGTGAAACTTTTTTTTTCTTGGTATGTAAAAATCAGTAAATAGTTGTTGGTTTGAATACTGTTTGTTTAATTGTTTTTAATTTACTGTTCTTGTTCAATAAAGATTTTATTTGTTTTCAAATCAGTTTTGCTTCTGTCTCTCTCGGTCAGTAGGGGAGCTACTGTAGGAGGAAAAAAGCAAGTCTGAGGAATTTTCTAGTGCTGTCTTTTGGCCCTTGCAAAACCAGCCTTTCAACATGTGTTTTACTACTGCCAGCCAGGGGGGAGGGGGCTTCCACCAAGCATTGGTGGCCTAACCTCTGGGCCACCCAAATGGCTAGCCCTCTTCTGGAATCTACAGTATATTTGCTGCTGATCAATGCTGATAAGTAACATAACTAATGTTAGCACGCCAACAGGTATCAAATAAAGATATCCCGACATTGTACAAAATGTATTTTGTAAAATCAGAACTACAACAAAGAAAAAGGTGACATAATGGCTACAACAAAGGCTTCTCAAAAACAGAACAACTATATACAGTAAAACTCCCAGGCTCCCAGTATGTTTTAGAATTGACTATAAGATTCTCTTGATTACTTTTAAAGCGCTTCATGGCCTCTCTCCCAAATACATAGCTGATCTGCTGGTACCTTATACACCTCCACGCACTCTAAGATCTTCTGGTTGTGGTTTTCTGGAGATTCCTAAGGTCAACCTAAAAACTAAAGGAGATAAGGCTTTCCGTGTCAGGGCACTTAGGTTATGGAATGACTTGCCTGATGACATTAGATTAGCAAAGTCCCTATCCTCATTCAAGGCCCTCCTTAAAACTCACTTTTATAGGAAAGCCTTTCTTGCTTAATAGGCCGTAAGGTGACCCCCGTTATCGTTCAGTTTCGCTCCACAGCATCGGCACCACATACCCGTTAGTTGATAAAAGTACCACAGTTACGTTGCAAGTCATGATAAAGTTTCGCTTCCTGCATATTGTGTATTTGTTTAAAACCGAGACGTTCTCTGAAGAACTATTTTCCCCAGGGCGGAATGACAATTTGACGTCACACGACACCACGTGACGGTTCTAAACCAATTACGTTGCCGCATTTACCACAACAAGTGCTGTCAAGTCATAAGGCGATCTCCCAAATATCATTTCGAAGTGGGTATATCATAATAATTATCAAAGATAATGCTTATTCATGTATTTCTGGATTGGAAGATATAAATTATAAATAGTGCTTTATTTAAAGCACAAGGCACAATTTTGCAAGTGACATTTCATGCTATGATTTTTGATCAATTATTTGTAATGTAATCAATTCCAAACAGTATAGCATGAACAACTATTATGCAAGTGGATAAGGTTACCTTTTCATGTTGACCTTTTCATTAATAAATGGAAATAATTGTAATTATCAATGATAAGGACCATTCAGGTATTCATTTATTAATTTATTTACAAATAACTATACGACAAAAAACAAATATCAAAAGCAAAGCTGCTGTGTAAAGTGTCTGTGTGTCCTCTGTTGTTGTTTGTTGCTTTGATGTCCCTCTTTCCATGTCGCTGTCTGTCTGGCTCATTTCGCTGGACTGAGTCGTTTCTGCACCTGATTAAAGTAAAAAAGTCAAAGCCAAAGCGAACTTTATTGTCAATCAAGCACTGCAAGAGTACATTGCACGCAGACTGAAATTGCATTTCCAAATGTGCAAATTGCAAGTTCCAAATGTGCAGTTAAAAATTAAGACATATAACTGAGATGTATATAGGACATCACAACTCACAGGACATAAAGTCCTGTCTTGTAAAGTGCAGTCTTGTTCTCTGGAGTGAGTTCAGCAGTCTGATGGCTTGTGGGAAAAAGCTGTTGTTAAGTCTGGTTGTTCTGCAGTGCATACTGCTGTAGCGCTTGCCAGAAGGTAGGAGGGTGAACAGTGCGCGTGAGGGGTGGGTTGTGTCTTTGATGATGTTGATGGCTCTTCTTTGACAACGGGATGGATACAGGTCTTGAATGGATGGTATAGCTGATCTTGTGATCTTCTCTGCTGTTCTCACCACCCTCTGTAGTGCTTTCTGGTCTGCAACATGGCAGATGATAACAAGTCCAAGACTGCATGCTTTGACAAGTTCTCAGCAAAAAACACTTCAGATGTATTGCATTTGGCGGGGGTGTGGAACACTAGCTTAGGAAAATCGCGGCTGAGTCTCTTCTTCAATACATCCTGTCTGTAACACAACAAATCAACAACAACAAAAAAGGGTCATATGAGTACCAGCAAAGGAAGGCTTCATGTTGTGGCTGATATACAATAGCCACCTTTGCAAATCAACTAAGAGAGTGAGTAAAATATTATAGGTGGAGTGTACTTGCTATGCAGCAGATATAATACCAAGTATTCCCAAGAGAAGCACATACTGTAACTAACATCACACTATCAAGAAGACTGCCATCCTCCTTATTGCAAAATAATACATGTACAGTATGTGCAGATGACAAGCAGAGTGTGTGCACACACTGTATGACAAAAATAAACTGCCGTGCAATTACCTGTAGCTTGAAGCATCAACACCTTCAATTGACTGCACCAGGTCAATAAATGCCTTCCTCAGTTGACTCATCCTCAGGACCTCTTGGTTGATCAGCAGCCTTTGACGTATCATCCTCTCGCAGAATAACTTATAGCTCAGATCAAACGGTGACTCGATCCTTACAAAAAAATATAGAAGAAGATATGTTGTGAGAGCATTTGTTGTGTGTTGTGAGAACAAACGGTCTCATCCATAGGATACACATTGTACTGTTTGTGTTTTTATATAAAATTAATATATGACTTACTATTCTTTCTCTGCTCTGACAGGAACACTCAAAAACCTTGTATACTGTCGGTAGCAACTTTTGTGGTACTGCACCTCCAGAGCCACACAGTCTCTGTCCTTGATTTGAATGAGGATGCTCTGGTCATCCTTTGCTTCAGCAGCTTCCTGCAACTTGCCTTGCACAAAAGAAAAGAAAACAGAATGATTAACACAGGAAAACAATTCATTTTCCTGGTGCAGTGGTGATGTAAAAAATGGTGCTAGGTGTTTCACCCAAAAAAGTATTCCTTAAGGACACAGATGTACAGCACAGCCAGGACACACCCCTAGAGCCTGGGGCTGCCCAGCAACACACAGAGACAGAAGCGGAAAAATCCCAAGTGTACAAGTTTAAGAAAGGGGCAGTGGGGGGTGGGGGAATGGCACGGGGGATGGGGTGGTTCAGAAGCAGTGTGTTGACCAGACAGGCCATCAGGCTGAGGAGCCTCATTTCTGTACAGGTATTCAGTGCCATATTAACATCAGGCATCCTATGACATCCATAAAAACATATCCATTACCATATTAAAGTCAAAATGTGATTCATTCTATATATATATATATATATAAAAAAAATCTAAAACACTGAGTGGGATATTGTAGGCATGGGAATGTTATGGAGGCTATTGAAATGTAATTTCACACCCACACACATACACAACACATTATGGCAACTCACACATACATTAAGATTAGACAAATACAATGATTGTGCCGGTACTGCTGGATGTTCGCCCTGCTAAAATGTTAGCTGCCATGCTGCTTCTGTTTACTCGCTCAGCTGACATACCAGCTATCCGATTCGTTCATTCTGATGACGTCTCAACCGTGGTACCTCTCGCGAGCAAAGGTGTTTCTACGCCTGTCGAATATGTACATACGCCTCGGAGACACTAGTTCTTCATTAAACGTTGATCATTTAAATAGAAGTACACTGCAACCAATGGCGAAAGTGTGTTTGAATCCTCAACATAACGCATTCTTATTTATGAAATGGTTATTTTTTGTTCGCGAGACTGCGGAGCGAAATTTGGTTTCTAAAGCACTTTTCGAGGGTCACCTTACGGCCTATAAATGGTAGACTAAGCTTTATTTTAGTGTTAAGTGCTAAGTTTGATTTCCTTTTTGTAGTTTTGTTTTAAGCCTTAATTTTTGATAAGTTTTATTTTTAGTGTTAAGTCCTATTTTAGTGCTAAGTTTATTTTCCCTTTTATAGTTTTAGTGATAGGTTAAGGTTTCAGGGCTCTAGCGTGCGACCAATTTGGTCGCACATGCGACTTAATTTTTCAGTAGTGCGACTAATAAAAAACGGAGGTTGCACCGGTGCGACCAGCCTTTCAGGAAAAGATGCAACTCCGAATGTCTATTTGGGCTCTGCCTAGGCCCCCACATCGTGGTCTAAACAAATCAGAATTAAAGAAAGGCGGAACCTTCATCTGGTTGGCCGTAGTCCTGTGTGAGTGTGTGCGCGCGCGCTTGTGAGTGCGTGTCTTACCTACCAGCTAGCTACTAAACTAGATGAGAGAAGCCAGTGTGTTATGATGCGATAAGATATGACTAGGGCAAAAATGTAATGCACTGCATCTACTGTAGGCTAAAGAGTGCGGAAAGGTGATGGTTGGTAATAGTTCATTTGCCAGTGCCATATTCCCATTATTGATGACTATCGAGTAGGTCTAGGCTACCAACCCCTCCCGTCTGGGTGGCACAGGTCCGGGGAAATTAAAACAGAACAGTTGCAGTTGCAGCAGCCAGTTGCAGCTGAGTTGCAGTTTAAATTTTTTCATCCTTATTGGTTGTCTGACCATGAAAACTAGCTCACTTGATCTCAGCATTTTCAATTGACAATTTTCTCCTTGCCAATCCATTTAGCGAATTTTACCGCATTTTTACCGCGGTTCCCCCCCCCAAGAAATTTTTGCCATTTCCTGCAATCTGGTGCATTTTAACTCTCATAGCAATTAATTAAGTGGATTACCTACTGCACTGCACATTATTTGAATGCTGCATGAAGTCACTGACAATAGCAGCCCTGGCTGATATCATTGTAGTTGGTAGTCAGTGAGACCTTGTAATATTTCTCACAATTGAACCAAAATTGATTTCATTTCAGACCTTAATGGCAGTTTGATGTGATGCACATAGTCTTTTATTCTTTTGGACCCTTTTAGGATAAAATGAGAAACATGATGGGGGGGGGGGGGGCAGTTTTTCTTTGCAATTAGTTAAATTCACTGATATTCATTATTATTATTTAATTGAACATGTGTCTTAACACTTGGGCTATGGAAAAGGGCTACAGTAGCCTACCTTGTGTTTCTGAATCAGTAGCCTAATTAGCACGGGGTAGCTATTCCTTGACCAACATATCAGTCATGATATGTCTGAATTTACCACTTCAGCCTACTATTGGAGACTACAAAGACAGCTGTGCTTTGTACAGTGATGCTATTAACTCATTGACTGCCAATGACGTCTTTAGACGTCAACTGAAATACTGCCGTTCACTGCCAATGACGTCTTTAGACGTCAACTGCGTTTTTTAATGGGGAGGGCTGCAGAAAGACCTAGGGAACCTTGTCTGTAAATATCAGAATTCTCCGTCGAAAATTGTTGTTCCAAATTGATCCTGAGGGTGGCAGTGTGTCACTTTGGATGTGAGATGAGCATAGATTCATAGGTATGGCCAAGGGAGAAGTAGAGAAAGCTAATGACATGGCTAAATATGCCGCTAGCAAAGTGCAGACGTAAATCGGAGAAATTTAGGCAGTTCACACTCGATCAGAGTATGTGTCACTGCCATAGTAGTTCGAGTAGTGTTCCGATCGTGGGAGATGAAGGAGATCAACCTTGGGCAAACGGAAATAGCAGTTGTGACTTGTTTCAGTGCCCAGCTAGCTCACAGTTTCGGGTCAGGTAAGAATTTGAGAGCCAGTTGTTGATCACTGAGTTTTCGCTGTCACAGCCTGTAAATAGCATATATTTACCTTGTTACAACAATGTCTATTTTATTACCAAAAGCCCCCTGTTACTGTTGTTTTTGTGGTCTTATCAAAGGAAGACATTTTCCCGATGTTTGACGTGCTAATAGACCGAAAAAAACGCGCATCCAAGACACTAACGTTGTCAAACAAAACGCTAATTTTCTCCCTTTTTTGATAAAAAACGGGTGTGTTTGGAGAAAGTAGCTTATGTTCGCCTGCTGATTTCTAAGCAATGGAAAGGGGTAGAAACGAACTTTTTTTTCTGGTGAAAGAAGAGAGTCTGCTCTTTCTTGTGGTAGTTTCATTGTTTATGTAGTCGTAACACATAATATTCTGTGGCTCTTTAAAAAACAGTCAAAATTCCCCAAAACCTCTGGCAGTATGGAACTCTCTATTCTGAATACGGCTGGCAGTCAATGAGTTAATATCTCATTGTAGATCTACAGATAGGTATGCCTATGACTTCCACTGTTTTTTAGGAATGCAGCCTATGATGCAGGCTCGTCATCATGCATATAGAACTGTTTCCACAATAGGCTAGCCTACTTCGAACTCATGAATTAATCTGTAGGATAAACGGTTTATCAAAGCAACTAGTAAGCAGACTAGATGCATAGTTCTTGTGATGCTCTTTCAAATGATATATGTATGACATTTCTGAGAGGAAAACTCTCCAAGTTATTAAACAGAAAAGACAATTTTAAGGTTACGTGCTGTCATTCATGCACAACAATGTTTGACATATCATCTATCACAGACATGGGCGCAATTCTCAACTTGGGTGAATTAAAACTGTGGACAATAAAGTAGAGGGGAAGGGTCTTTCTTACGTTGTTTTAAATCATAGTTTTTACAGTTATACTATTTCTTATTTTAAAATATTCTGTGTCTTTGAGCATACTTTTTTCCATACTTTATTAAGACTTTCGCATGAAATCCAAGACTTTTCAAGGTCTGGAAAACAGCATTTCAAAATTCTATACTTTTTAAGACTTTCAAGACTTGCGCAAGCACCCTGCTTGTGGCCAAGTGACTTGCCAGCTTTTCAATGGTTATGCTCCCTTGCAAATAGAGTCCCTCTGGGAGCGTATCAGAGGCAAGGGCACCGCCGTGCCGTTGAAGAGGTCACAGAGGGCCACCCTCAGCATTTCAGCCCCAACAATGGCCTCTCCTGCACCTAGGGTGTTGGTCAGAGGCCACAGCCTCTCCTGCCGCGCTATCAAGTCTGTGTTTTCGGTCCAAACATAGACAGGTGGAGGGCTTTGCCCAAATGAGGCACTATTGTAGGGGGCCAAACCAATGAACCCCCTACAATGGGAGGCACTCTTCACATTTAGGGTGGATGTCCCTAACAAGGCAGCGAAGTGTGTGTCGAAGGCCGACAGAGGGTGCCCATAGATTATCTCCTCACAGGCTAACTCCAGCTGGAAGGCTCTCCAGGCAGCCTCGAACTCCCCCTTGCCCGTGTTGGAGATATAAATGCTCGACAATGTGGAGGCCAGTAAGTCCAGGGTGTTGTGGATGACCTCTTCAAACTTTTCGGAGTCTGTGTCTGTGAATGGCAAGACAACTGGGTATTCGAGCCTGAGCCCCAGGTTCCCCCTCAATTTCAGCAGAATGTCCTGAAGGCTGGCAAGATACTTGTTGGCCAAGTCTTGCATCGCGGCCTTTGTCCTAGGGTGGCTTAAGTCACACAAGGTGACACAGCTGCTGATGGGGTGGCTGTACCCCCACCCTAAGTGGCAGTGTGGAGAATCCACGTAACACTGGACAAAGTTCACCTCCTGACCTTGGAACACTTTGAGGAGAGGACCTTTGATGTCCAGTAGCCTCTTGTCGGTTCGGCTCTGCATATTCATGGCCTCAAATAGCCCCAAAACACTGAAAGTGTTGATGGAAGGGCCAACCAACTTCAGAAGGCCATGCCGTGACCATAACACATTGAAGGCTGGGTCCCTTCCCTCTATGGTGCATGCGTGGTGGACCGACATTGCCGTAACATGGTTAAAGTTGATAAAATCCAACTTGATGGCATGTTGCTCCTTTTGGCCGAATCTTGCAACAAAAGGAACGAGGACAATGCAGTCCTCTGTGGTATTTGCGTGCAGAACTGCCTTGTCAACTAGTCCAAGCACAAACTCAAGGTCTTGTTGCAGAACTTCAAAGTTCCTGGTGTTGGACAGTGACTGTTTCTTTAAAGTTGGCCTTTTCAGTTCGCTACCTGCCAGCAGCTGCAATTGGTCTCGGAAGTTTTGGGAGACTTCATTGATTGCTGTCTTGACCACTTCCTTGTAACTTTTGGGGCAATTCCGCCTGCTATCAGGCCTCAACCAGTCCTGAGGCAGGGCAGTGAGGCAAAGATGGTACCCACCATCCGCAAACCCTATCCTCACACCACAACAGTGGATCAAAACCATGAGGCCTGCCTCAGAGAATTCTTTAAGGGGCAAGTGTTTCTTTAGGAAACTAAACTGGGGCTGGATAAAGAGTTTTTCGTCAGCTAAGGGAAGATGCAGGAAGTGGACACCCCTTTCGATGGCTGCTAGGTACTTGCGTTCAATAGTTAGCCCGTCGACGTCAAAACTGAAGTTAAATACTTCATCTGGCTTGGGGACAACACTTGCTTCGAATACTAGTCTCGAATCTTCGGAGGATAAAAACTCCTCCAGGCAACTGAAAGACTGCAACTCTTTGAAAAGGGCTTCTCTGTTCCCCCTCACCACTTCCAGCACATCACTTGGGGTGGCCATGACTTGTTAGCCTTTCAACTTTCACTTTGGCAACTAGCAATTAGCAAGGAGTTAGCAGGATAGCAACTTAACCACCTAGCACTTAGCTACTTAGCAACTTTGATGGGTTGATGGGTGGCACGGCAATGGGAAAGGTCACTGGGGCAGTAGAGATGGCACACTGGGCTTGACGGGGCAGGGCCGGTAGGGGCGTGTATACAGGACTCCGCTGGGCAAGGTGGCGGCGGGGTGGCCGCAGTACTACAAGAACGGGTCACAGGGCTCCGCTGAGCGGGCAGCGTCCGGGCATAGAAGAACGGCGTGCAGGGCTCTGCTTGGCAGGGCGACGTGGGGGGCAGTCATGGAGTAGAAGAATGACACAGGATTCCGATTAACAGAGTGGCCACCGGGGATAGAAGAACGGCGTACAGGGCTTGGCGTGGCGACGTCAGGGCAGTCGCAGAGGTATAGGAACAGCACACAGGGCTCTGCTTAACCTGTAGAGCAGATAAGTGGAAAAATACTTCAGTTTGTGAAACAATCAAGAAAATTGGTACAGGTGTTCACTGTGTCCAGAGAAAATTTCAATATGGCTTGCATTTTTCATTGTTCAATATAAAACAATAGGCCTACATCTCAATGGAGCCATTTTTTTCTTTAGTCCAATCAAAATAATTTGACAGTGAAAGTAAGTATCCATGAAAATAAGCATTTTGTATTGCAAGTTTTTCTGAAAATTAATTGTTATGCAAATGAGCTATAGTGTACCCATATTATTAATACAAATTGTTGTATTCATGGGTAGTGAAGACATGAAGAGGATGCAACATGTCTCAATTTATATTGTATGACACCCTGTGGGAGTATGCTTTTGGAAAAGGTACACTTTAAAGGGTACATTTGTTTCTTCTTAGTGTCTCAGGCCCAAATGCATTGGCTATACGCCAAAGTCACCAGTACCAAATGATCTATAAAATGGATATCAAAGGGAGGAGGGGTGGGAACTGTCTTAATGTATGTTTTATGAGATCCTGAGACCTGTTTTCAAAGTAAATAATACTTATCAAGGTTAACTGTCTTAATGTATGTTTTATGAGATCCTGAGACCTGTTTTCAAAGTAAATAATACTTATCAAGGTTAATTATTTTTTTTACATTCCATAGGCACTTTTGTATGAGAAATACACCCAAATTCTCATTTCCCCCCAAAATAGGCATAAGCTGTAATTGTAAGGAGGCGGGAGGATTTGAAGAAAAAAAAAAAGTTGGCTGAAATCCTGAGGGTATAAGCTCTCAGAAAAGGTATGGTTTATGGGGTCTTACATGTTCCCCCTAAGTGCTATAAGTCTAAATGTCACCAGTTTGCAACACCAAGTTTCTTAATTATGGGTTTATTGTAATAAGAAGGGTGCCTTGCCATGTTATGTCACATACTCAGGATGTAAGCTATCAGAAAAAGTATGGGATGTATGGTGAAATTATTTTCCCCCTCATGTTTCTGGGACCAAAATGTAGATGTGCATATTTTCCTTAAAAATCCACAAGCAAGCCCATTGACTTCAATGGGAATTAACTTTCCATATATAACCATATATTACGTTTGAAATTTTGCATGGACTCTCAGATTTATTTTTAAAGGAGTCTTTATTTTTAAAGGAGAAGCTATGTACAACATTTCATAATAGTTTCCCTAACTGAAGTAGCCTGACATAGCCCAACCATAATACTGCTGTTCATCCGTATTCATGGTCTGGGGGTTCTTTAACCTGACGCGATTATACTGCGGAGGGGAGGGCATTCACTTCTGTTTTGAAACGATTGGACAGCTCGTCTAATCAGCTTCGCTTATTGGCCGGTAGACTCTCTACCGATGTAAACACGCCCCAGAGGACCGTTCCCAGACCATGGATACGGATGAACATTCGTATTATGGGCGGGCTATGTCAGGCTATAACTGAAGTATTGTAGTGAAAAAATGCACTTCTCTGCTGTACTAAACAGGGGGGCCTCTGTTGTAGAAGAACCGACGACACACAGGGCACGGCTAGACAGGACGGCGGCAAGGCAGTCGCTGGGGTAGAGGGACGGCATACAGGGCTCTGCAGCAGAAGAATGGCATTCGAGGCTCAACTCTCCAAACGGCGGACGGTTACACCTGTAACCACACCACACGCATAGAGCGTTGCACCCCGCCGGTCTGCACACAAATCACACGTTAGGAGAGGAGGGTGTGTTCACACAAAACATTCCCACTGCAAACGCTAACTCAAGTGAAGTTTGCACAGCACAATCAGACATTCATACATAAGGGCACACAGGCCGGACTCACGGCAGCCAGCAAATAGTTGTTAGGCATTCACATGTAGTTTACACAGGGGTAGCCACCAGGATGGAATTGCCAGAGGGTCGAGAGAGAGAGAGCAATAGTTGACATGGAGCCGACGTGGAGACACCTCTTCACAACGGATGGCTTAATCACGTCTGGAGCTGGACTGAGGGGCACACAGACTGGAGAGGTGGGCTTATGCACACACGGGCACTCAGAAAAATATGCCTAGGCCATCTCTAAACACATCAGCACTGCACTTAAAGCTAGAAAGTTGACACTAAGTGTAGAACATTGACAGGCATATGGCCTAATTGCCCAGGATAGGAGACTCACGCCTCTGGTTGCCAATGACAACCCTCCGGTTCGTTGCAGAGAGTTCCGTCGGCTCTATTCCACAGGATAAACAAAGCATCGACAGCACAACACACTCACGTTATGTATCTGGCTCTTATCAGTGTTCACATTCAACATTCCCACACATTCGTCATTCACATTCAACATTCCCAGTACTTAGCATTACGTGGCTGAGCAACTACCGGTGGTTAACGTCACTCTGTCCTTGATTCGTTATCCTAGGTGTTGTTGCTGCTGTCAAATACCGTGTCTTCATAAATCTGGATCTATCTCCCAAATTTGGAAGAAGGTGAACTGTGTTTGCTAGCTTTTAGCCACCACTACCTCCCTGGTGACCATATTGCCCTTGGTGAAGGTCTACACTCTCTGACGGCCGAATCACACCACATCTGCGCGTAAGCGGCGCGGGGCGTAAGCGGTCCGTGAGCGGCGCGTTTGTGCTTTTGCATTCACACCAGGCATGTCAGCGGTGCTGTCCGTGAGCTGCGCGTCAGCTGCCTGATCAGTCATTAAAGCTATTCTCTTTTGATTCCGAGAGTTTAATTTGCACACGACCCGTGTAATAATGCAGTCTTCACTTCAACTTTACTTTGCTATTTTCCCCTTTTTCCTTCCCAAAAAGTTCCATATAAGTATATTCTTATTTTGTATGATTAAATAGGCCTATGTAGCACATTATAGCCTACGAAGCCTATGTAGCACATTATAGCCTATTTTTTCAAACATTTTCTTAAACATAGTTAAACAACATTATTGCGGGGGAAATTACAAAAAAAGCAAAGCCAATTTTGGTCTCCGGGAAAGTTGGTATGAACTCTGAACTTTGTCATAGCCTACCTGTAAAGTGGGGGGTCGTGCTGCCCATTGTCCAGGGCTAGGGGTGTGACCAGTACAGCAGAGTTTTTTTCCACTCTGTGTTTGGGTCGGAGAAATCGTGCGTGACCGCAAAATGGGTAAGTTTATTCTTTACTGCAATTAGCCTATTGTTTTTTATGTTTACCTACATAGGTGATGATAACCTCGGGTAGACCCTCTGTACATTTAGTACAGTAAATAACAAGCGATATAGACTGAATGAATGAATTAATGAATGAAAGTACGTCTTAACTCTTGTTTACAGTACGAGTCGTTGACCGAAGAAAAGCCATTGCGGCACTAATTCTTCTGAGGATTCTACGAAGGAAAAATAAACGCAGAATGTGGGTTCATCCCATAAATCAAAGGAGACGCCAATTTGGAGTGTATTATCACCTTGTGGCTGAACTGCGCCTGGATTCAGAGAAACATCTGAACTATTTCAGGATGTCTGCCGAGCAAATGGAGGCCGTTTTGACCTTCATTGGACCTGATTTGACCCGCCAGAACACTAATTATAGAGCTGCTATTGAGCCAAAGCAAAGACTGGCTGTGACACTCAGGTAAAGTGAATTAACATTTTCCAAAATAAATAACTGAAAAGAAGGTTTTAGTTTAGTGTAGAGCTTTTACTTTTACTCAGAAACAAAAGCAACAACCAAGTATTAGCTGCAGGTAGGCTATATTATGATAAACACACTTCAACAATATTTTATTTTCTGACAATACTACACAGCCAATTTAAAATGACTTGACAATACTACTTCTGCAACAAACATATTGACTGTCACTAAACAGACATTGAAAACAGTAGACCAAACTTAAAAAAGAAATTGTAATTATATAGGCTACAAAGTCGAAATTCTGTCAGAATTATAAACTATTTACATGTTTTGCATGACTTTTTTTTTTAGAAGTGTTGGTAGGACGATTGTATCTCTGGGTCTGCCAGGTCCTCAAGGAAGGACCTGTGTTGCTGTGTGGGAGGGGGAGGTGCTGCATGATGTTGGCTATGTGACTGGGGAGCAGGATAACCATGAAAAGCTGTTGGCACTGTCGGTTGTGGGCCTTGAGGATGGAGCTGTGACTGTTCCCGGTCCTCCATTTCAGTCAGGTAGTCCAGGATGTGTATTTGAGCTTGGGCCTGGGCTCTTCGTGACAGCCTGTTAAGTCTTGGGACTAGACTCATAGCAAAAAACCTGTAGTAGGGACATGTGGGGGTACGTTTGTTTGAGGCTGTGTTATGATATCTATTAGCTCATCTTCCACAGGGGTCACAGATGGCCTGCGACGGGCTCGTCGCAGTGGTTGTCTCTGTCCAGCAGACTCAGCAATTAGGGCCTGCACACGGGGGTGGGGTGTTGGTCTGTGCACTGTTGGTGTGGGGGAGGTGGAGCTGGGACCATGCAGTGGAGTTGAGGTTGACCTCTGGGAGAGAAGTGGTGGTGGTGGTGTGGGGGAGGTGGTGCCCGGAGCCTGCAGTGGAGTTGGGGTTGACCTCTGAGAGAGTAGTGCTGTCTGTATTGGGGAGTTGGAGCTTGATGTTTGCTGTGGATATAGGATTGACTGCTGGGAGAGTGGTGTGTTAATTTGTTCCAACTCTGGCTCATCTTCATCCATAGCATCAAAGTGTACTGCTTCTGGTTGTGTGCCTTCAAACACTGTAGGGGGAGGTCCGAGAGTGCTTCTGGAGCTTAACAATAAAACAGAGTGCAAAATATAATTAAGCTATATCCAATAATATACAGTATATATAAACATATAAAGTTTTGGAATTTGTCATATTGTAGTATACTGTAACTGTTATTTTGTCACCTTTTATTGTGCTAACATTTACTATTATATTGTATGTGCCAACACCTGTTATGCAGAAAACACACACACACACACACACACACACACACACACACACACACACACTTACCTTCTTGGCAGCAAATGTGGGATGAGAAAAGCCAATTCCATCTGATATTTCCACTGTTTTGTGGCGCCTCCTGCAGAGCCACTGGACGGTATTTTCTTTCTGTGCTTAACAAAGTCATCCCGCAACTGCTTCCATCTTTTTGCACATTTGTCGGCTGTGGAAGAAGAATAATACAGAATGTCATATGTATATGCATTACATATTATTAAAACTATTTTTTTTCTTATTATTTTACACAGGTTTCTGGCCACGGGTGAGACTTTCAAAAGCCTTGCTTTTCAATACAGACTCGGGGTCAGTACTGTTTGGGAAACTGTGCACATGACCTGTAGCGCTATTGAAGCACGGATGATGGCAGCTGCTTTTCCAAAACCAACAGAGGAGAGCTGGAAAAGGATCGCCGTGGAGTTCTGGGAAAAATGGGGATTCCCGAACTGTTTGGGTGCCATCGATGGCAAGCACATCACCATCACAGCACCATTCAATTCAGGGAGCCGCTTCTTCAACTATAAACAAACTTTCTCCATAGTACTGCTGGCCCTGGTGGATGCACATTACAAATTCATTTACGTGCAGGTGGGGGATTTTGGGAGGTCTAGTGATGGAGGAGTGTATGCCGCTTCAGCGCTGGGAACTGGTATGGAGGCAAACACCCTCAACACACCACCAGACAGCCCTTTACCAGGATCGGGTGCTCAGGGCCCAGTGCCCTATGTGATGGTTGGGGATGCTGCTTTCCCCTTGAAGACCTACCTGATGAGGCCATTCCCAGGACAGCGGTTACCACGGTGGCGTGAGCAGTTCAACTACAGACTCTCCTCAGCCAGAATGGTAGTGGAGTGTGCTTTCGGCATCCTCACCAGCCGATGGAGGGTGCTGCTCAGAAGGCTGCAGATGTCCCCAGAGTATGTGGACACAGTTGTGCTGGCTGCCTGCATCCTCCACAATCACCTCTGCACCCCATCCCAAACAGAACGGTGGCTTGAAGAAGCTGAGGAAAGTGGGCAGCGGTTACCTCCTGTGCGCAACATGGGTGGAAACAGGGGCAGGAGGGAGGCATACGAGGTGCGGGAGAAATTCTGCACCTTCTTCAGCTCCCCAGAAGGCATAAAATGATTGTCATTATCAATCATTTATAGAGTTTTTGTAAATGTTGTAAATAGTTTCACAGACTGTGTTATTCTATCATCCCTTTTTGCAAAAATAAAAATATTTCATATTTAAAAAAAGACTTTGTCAGAATAATTACAAAACCTACATAATTGTGTCCTTTCAATGATGAATACAAACATTATGAAAACAATAAACACCTGTCATATGAAAACATTATGAAAACAATAAGCACCTGTCATGGATAATGTGGAAACGAAGCAGGAAAACAACTAGAACAGTCATAGCATGCCCCATGCTTATTAAGACATGGTTGTAACATCAATAGTTCGATGTTAAGGCAAATAGCATAGGCTATCGTTACTGCATTTGAAAAGGCTGTATTTCTTGCCTTTATATTCAACAGTCTCCCAAACCCTGTCTGTTCCATTTATAGGCTACATAGGCCTACACAAGAAAGTGAATAATTTGCTAATTCAAGTACTAACATCTGTATTGGAAACCGCAGTCAAGGAATTATTTAAAAACAAACTTACCATTGTCCACATCCAGGGTTTTGGCTATTTCTTCCCATGCCTTGTGCACTAAACGTTTGTCTTTGTAATAGCGATCCTGTGGGTCATACAGGAATTTGTATTTCTCCACCTCCTCGATTAATCTGTAGTCGTCCATTTTACAGTAACATAGATCTGGCCTGTTGAGGTAACCAATCTGCAGTCATGTGACTTCGGTGAACACGTTCATATGGAGGGAGGAGAGAGGTGAAAAGTTCAAGTCAAGATGGAAATGGACAGGAGACGAGAAAAAATTCTGATTCAACAAAATAAAGTTTTCGATGTGTTTTTTGGGAGATATTGCATGGAACTGACATAGAAAGCATTGTTTTGGCATGGCTTTCTAGGATTTGGCAGAAACACCGCTCAAGACCGCGCAGGCACCGCGCAGAAAAATAGACTTGGTTTCTATTTTCTAGTTGCAGCGCTGTGCCGTCGCGGTGGGACCGCGCGGTTTACGCGCGGTGAACTCTTTCTGTGTGAATGGTTTAATCTGTTAACATGCATTCTAAACGAAAACGGACCAAAACCGCCCCCGCCCCGCGCCCGCGCCGCTTACGCACAGGTTTGTGTGTGAAACGGGCCTGAGTGCTTTTCTAGTCACAAGTGCAAATGGTGACAAACAAAAAACAATAACCACATAACAGGGTTTATGCAATAGAAAATGTATTTAAAACAAGAACAAAACAAGAACAAAGGCAATCTAAAAAGAAATTAAAATAATAATAATGAAAAAAAAAATTTGTTAAATTTTACAGAATGCCTTATCACAGCTGGAAAATGTGAACAAGCTAACATTATTACTTCTTTTTGCGTGAAACGAAGTTCTCATTATTGCACTTCCTTCGGATTATTGCACGGATTTCTGGCACCGAAGTGCCAGGAAATTCTTTCATGACCGTGTCTACAAAGAAGGAAAAAAAAAGGTTAAATTACCAAGTCCATAAATAGCCATATTATTATTTACTGTCTATGCACAATTACTATTCATTTTGTTAAAGTTTTAGTAATATTTTTAATGTAAACAGTAAGCACTAAACATCATAGCACATACTAAATAGTTTATTTTCTTCAAAATGCTTCATACATGAACACTGAGCATGTTTACATGCCCTTGCGTCATGTAAACTCCTCTTTTCCAATTGACATCACACAATTTGGCCGTATTCCAGTATCTTGTGTATCCCGAATATCTCTACTATTCTGTTTCTAACCGTAATAGCTCCTGCATGTAAATGAGCTCAAAGACACGAGAAGTATTTCAAGTGAGTCACTACATTAAAATTGTGAGGCTTTCTACAATCTCAATGAAGGTATAAGAAAATGTGTGCACAGCATTTTCATTGTAGTCTGTCTGCCATCAAAAACGGAAGAGAGAAACGGGGAAAGGGGAAGTAAACCCGCACTGCATCACATACTAAGTTAAAGTGCTTTCTAGTGTATCAATGGTTTTAAGTCAGGGATGCAAACAGAGGTATGGTTAAAAAAAGGTGTGAGATTGACCAGGGGGGAGGGGGCGTCGCCCTGGTGATGATCAACGTCAGGGCGGGTAGATGACCGGGGTGAGGGGGCCTTATTTTTTTTTTTTTAAACTTCTTTTTATTGAGGAAAAAGGAAAGAGTTTACAGAATTTCACATTGAATATGAATACAATGTACTGTATCTTCCCCCTATTTTTGTTTTTCAATACACAGAACAACCCCACCCCCTCCCTGGACCTAAAACATGAGAAAGACCAAACACATAAAATAAAATATAATAAAATAATAATAATAATTAAAATAACTAGAGAATGTAATTTCAGAGAAATTACGAGTGCATGAAAATGCAAACTGCAGTTGCATCAGCATCAAATAGCATAAATGAACAGTTAAATAGTTGAGTAATTTTAAAAGTTTCTAAGCTCTAGGCCATGGGTTCCCAAACTCCATCAATGTGGGCCTCCCCTCTGAAAACAGTGACACCTCCGCGCCCCCCTTGCCTCCCCGCCATGACAATCATTTCAAATAATGATATTCACTTCAGTTAAGCCACTTATATCGGTACTGTACTATGCAATGCAGTGATTTATCAATAAAAAAATACAGCAAAACGGAATCCATTCTGAAGAGCTATAGTTCGGCTGATGGCACTGTTGCTAACATTAGTTACGTTATGAAGTTTGGTGCAATACACATAATTTCCACTATCCAAAACATTTATCATCTCTTCTATGATTAATTAAATTCCATAATGTTAACAACTGCATTATCTTTGAAAAAAATAGAAATTGTTTTTTCTTTCTTTTTTGAGTCACCTTCCGCGCCTCCCCTCAAATCATTCCACGCCCCCCTGGGGAGGCCCGCCTCACAGTTTGGGAACCTCTGCTCTAGGCTATACAGAGTCCGATTGGTTATCACTTGCTGGATATTTGCATATCCCTAAGATGATTGGCTAAGGCCCCATGGTGATGTCACCCCCTGTGGCTCCACTCTAAACAGCTCAATGTTAAGTCTCTGGGGAAAGCTTTAAAATAGTCATAGTCATAGTTTTAAATGGACAGATAAAAAAAATCACGGGTCTCAAGTTTCGATTTTGAAAATTTACTAAAGTTAAATTTAATACTTCTATAATGCATCACGCAAGTTGCGAACCCGGGCCGTTCGCATTGCAGGTAGGAGCGATACCGCTACGCCAACGCCTCTTTAGTAATACTATGCACACAGCAATTTAATATTAAAATGTTCATTTTGTCATGCATGGCCAGTCGGCAAATTACAAAACAATCATATGGAAATGCTATAAAGTTTTTTTTCGTTCTCCAAACTAAGAAAACTACGAGACAACGTCAGTAAATCCCACTTTTCGGTTAGCGGGGTCACCGTTGATTCAAAGTAGCCTAATGTCGGACAAAAGGTCCATACAGAGTGGGAGTCGAACACGGCTTCGGCTACAGTAACGTTAATCGTATTTCAGACCCTTTAGCCGCCACTGTTCCATTTAGTCTGCATTAACCTATAGCATGTAGAAAAAAGTATTTCTAATTATTAATAGACTCTACGATTTCCTGTAACATCTTTATGGCTCTGGCTAGTCTGACAAATCACTGGCTTGCAGTGTTGATCTAAACCTTTTGATGCAGGCCTAGCCGATAACGGAATTCAACAATTAACAACTCAACAACGTTACTACATACCTAACTTGGATTTTCGTCACCATTATTCTAGAGGCGTGTCTTTAGTGAACCCCCTTAGCTGTTAAATGAATGAACATGAGAAAAAAATAAATATTTATGATGATATGCGCGCAGCAATTGAACTCGAATTACCTGCGTCGCATAGCCCACAAGGGCTTTATCGTTATGCCATGCTGTTGACACTTTACAGGAGGAAAAGAAACCCTTTATCTCTAAGGCCTAGATCATAAAATGTGAGTCACAAAAAATAAAATAGCCTAAATATATTTCAGAGAGGCAAAATTAAGTTTGATGATAATTTAGCCTATATAGCCTATCTTAATTTCTTTTTTCAGATTGTAGGCAATCAATATGTGGGAACATTATTCAAACATTGTGGGAACATTACACCTTAGTTAAAGTTCCCATCATGTTCCATGTTAGTGGGGATAGTCTCTAGGCTATTGTAAGTGTTAAACATGTTCAAAATACAAATTGCCTTTAGGCCTACCTTGTTTGCCAAACGGACTCTGTCTACTTACAGTAGGCTAGCTTACTGTAAAACTGTCTTCCCAAAGTAGAAATTAAGTATTTAAGTAGATAGGCCTACTAAGTATCCAGACAAGTAGGTTGTAAATCTTAGTGTATCTATTTTCTAAATAGGCTACTACAGGATGACAAATGGTTAAAATAGCTTCAATTGCTGAACCCCATGTTGTGAGTGTTGAATGCTAAACGAGTCTACTAAATCTTAATCTGAACACTCTGAACTCAAAAAGGAAATACATAAATCCAAGTTAAATTAATAGCAAGAACATTTATTTAAAATGTAGTGGCCCCCTAGTGACCAGTTGACTACGCCACCCCTTAACCCAGCCCAATGGCACCACAGTAAGGGGAACTCAAATAACTGCACAGCACAGGGTTTTAGAAAAAAATACAAAAGTTACAATCTTTATTAAATATTATTAAATATTAAATAGTGGTCAGGTAGGTTGGTCCATAAAAGTTCATGACTGCATTTAATTCAGAAAAAAAAAAAGAAAAAGAAACACAAAACAAACCAAAACACAGGGGGAAGCTTGACTAGGTCTAGGGCCTCTACTACTACCTAGGTCTCAATAGAATCACATAACATGCACTGCAACCCAGAGTCAAATCACATAACATGCACTGCAACCTTGAGTCAAATCACATAACATGCACTGCAACCTTGAGTCAAATCACATAACACGCACTGCAACCTTTGGGTGAAATCACATAACAAGCACTACAACCTCATCAAAGAACCCAGTGAGTATTCAGGAAACATTAGCATCGAACACGTTTCAATCCCACACTGGTGATTTAGAGTTAAGGAGACCTTAATTATAGCATTGGCCCTGCCATGCCTAGCTGAAGATGGGGCAAACAAACAGGCCGGGGAGAAACAAACAAAACAAAGAAATAGAAAATAAAATACCTCTAACCTGTGGCCCAGGATCGTCACACCGAGCCAGACAGCTGCAGCACACAGGTTAGAGGTTAAACCAAAAATATAACTTCACAGTCTAACCTATATCGCACACTCACGCACACATGCATACGTAGAGAACAGCAGCCAGCAAATAACGCCGACGTGTAGGTCTCTAAAATAAACAATAAAACAAACACATTCACAGAGTTTAGTTCACACATTGCTAGAACATGAGTTTCATACTGCATTGCCAACAGGCTTCATTACTAACTTTATTTATGTGCTAATGTGTACGGAAGCCAGAGCATCCTAGCTAATAATTGTAACGCTATAAAACTAATGTGGTGCATTACGTTGCCTTCTGTTTAAAATGCGCACAGCCCCCTTTCATTATCAACTCATATGTCCACATACCTGTGACCGGGATGAGCAGTCACGCAAGATGGCAGACGCAAGATGTCCAAAACAACCCTGGCAAACAAGCTACACAGCCGTATGCTGGTCTAGAGCACCAACATAAAAGAAACAAAGAAACATATTACGGGCAGAAGGCTAAAGGCATAATTCAAGCAGATAAACATATGCGTTAATTCACGTACCTCCACACACGCAACCCAGGCATACCACGCTGTTATTGTTGCCGTTAAGATGTGACCTGGCTAGCACCCATTCAGCCCTGTACACCACGCAAACAAAACCCCATTTTAGTACGGCAGCTTTAATAATGCTACAAATAACCATGGAAGTAGTTTCGCACATACCTGCTGCTGAAACAACCGCTGCCACACACACGCTGAGTTCACAACACAAAGCACATACTTCCGCTGTCAGGACCCCAGGTGCCTATACCTATGCCTGCGCTCACCTGAAGCACCAATTAGTGACGTAACCGCAGGAGCACCAGAGCTGCCGGGTGTAAACCAGCAAGGAAGTAGAGATTAAAACCGGACAGATTATAATGAAAGCCCACCCTGCTAACTGACCCCGCTACAATCCATCCCCTCCAAATGAATCGGCGGCCCGACGATGTAGACTCATCCTTGGTCAGTCTGAGCAGCATCATCTGGTAGGTTTCCTTCTCCAATGGCAACCCCCCGTGGGAGCCGGAACGGGTTGGAATGAAAGCCAGCTGTAGCCCTGACAGAGCGCCGTATGGGTAGAGCCACATCATCCGGCAAAACATCTATGTTCTGTGTAGGGGCTCTGAATTGTTGGGGGGCTGGAAGGGGCTCTTCAGACAAGAGCACCCCACCCACAGCTTCATCCTCCTCGGAGATGATCAACGGCATGCCAGCTGCTGTTGTCCCATCATGACTACCTGAGCAGGTGTTGCCCTCACCCTCCGACCGTAGACCGTCTGGAACAGCCCTCAATTCGGACCGGTGCACCTGTCGAGCTGGTCCTTCTTCTTCGGCAGGAACAACTGTATACACCACCCCAGTCCCGGCAGGGGCCCGTAGCACCCGGAAGACTCGAGAACCCCAGTGGTCTTGAATTTTGTTCCGTCCGTGGACATGGTTACGTAAGTACACCAGCTGTCCCTCCTTTAAACCCGTGTCATTCACCTGGTCATTGTGATTCTGGTTCCGCCTGCGCGCCAGCTCCTCACTTCGCTGTCGGACATGCTCCCAGGTCATTGTTGCGCTTTGGTGATGTCTCTCCACCCACTCCTCCAAAGGTTCGACATCTTGGACAGCCCCCACATCAGTTCCTTTGGCCCCCAGCAAGAAATCGACAGGCAACCTCGGGTGGTGCCCAAACATGAGATAATAAGGAGTATGCCCAGTAGTTGGATGGGGTGTAGTGTTGTAGGCAAACGTCAACTGGGGCAGATGGTAGGGCCAACGTCGCTTTTCCACTGATGGCAAGGTACGCAGCAGGTCGTGTAATGTACGGTTAAACCGTTCACACTGTCCGTTCCCTTGCGGATGGTATGGCGTTGTTCGGCTTTTCTGAATACCGTACATATGGCACAGCTGTTGAACTAAATTGCTCTCAAAATTCCGCCCCCGATCTGAATGTATACGGGCAGGAGGGCCAAAGCGATGGAACCACTGTTGCACCAGAGCACGGGCCACAGTGTTTGCCTTTTGGTCTTTTGTGGGGATGGCTTGAGAATACTTGGTAAAGATGTCGGTAAGCACCAAGACATTCTCTCGCCCATCACTTGCCGGATCCAGGACAGTGAAATCCATGGCCAAGATCTCATTGGGCTTGGTTGCCTGCAAGGTGCCCCAGTAGGACTGAACTTTGGGTTGGACCGCTTTCCCTAGTGCACACCTCTCACACTGATGGCACCACTGTTCTACGTCTCGTGTCATGTTTGGCCAAAAGCAACGGCTCCTCAGGAGTTGAAGAGTTCTCTCAGTACCCTGATGGCCCTGTTCATCATGGACGCTTCGGAGGACTTCTTCCTGTAAACATTGGGGGAGCACCAACTGGAACATCTCTGGGCCTCCTCCGCTAGCATGGATCAAACGATATAACACCCCCTCCTGATGGACGAGGCGGTCCCATTGGCGAAGGAGTGCCCTGCTGGAACTTGATAACGCCTCTCGCTCCTCAGCGCTTGGACGCTGTCCTTGCTGGTGGCATCTACGTACTGGGCCAATGACTGGGTCCAGGTCCTGTAGTGTGCTCAAGTCCTGAGATGTACGTCCCGGTAAGGCTACCACCTCTTCACACTGGCCTTCGGTGGCTGGGGGTTGGCAAGCATGGGCAAGTGAGCCCAGAACTGGAAGCTCTGTTCCAAAAGCGAATCGCTCAAGGTACTGCCGTGACAATGCGTCAGCATTTTGGTTGGTCTTTCCCGGACGATACTTTATTGTGAAGTTGAAGGAGGCTAGCTGAGCCGCCCAACGCTGTTCAGTTGCCCCCAACTTGGCAGTCAAGAGATGACTTAACGGATTATTATCAGTCAGAATGATGAAGTGGTTGCCAAGCAGATATTCGCGATATTTCTCGGTCACTGCCCACTTTAAGGCCAGCAGCTCAAGTTTCATGGAGCTGTAGTTTTCCATATTTTTCTCAGTTGGCCTCAGCCCCCTGCTGGCGAATGCAACCGGGCGTACCTTCCCATCATGGTCTTGTGAAAGAACAGCCCCCAGGCCCCCATGGCTGGCATCAACCTCTAGGATGAAGGGCTTCTTAAAGTCAGCGTAAGCCAACACTGGGGCGGAAGTAAGTTTCTCCTTTAAACACTGAAATGCCTGTTCACAGGCATCATCCCAAGCAGTCGCCAGGGGCACTGGACGAGTCTTCCCTTTCCGTCGGGGTCCACAAAGCTTTCCTACAAGGTGGTGCAAAGGGGCAGCAAGCTTAGAAAAGCCCTGCACAAAACGCCGATAATAACTGGCAAAGCCAAGGAAAGACCTCAACTCAGCCAAGTGTCCCGGGCGCTTCCACTCCTTCACCACTTCAATTTTTGCAGGATCTGTTGACACACCCTCAGCGGAGACTACATGCCCAAGATAACTCACTTGGTGTTGAAAGAAACTACACTTAGACAGCTTGACTTTGAGGTTTTGCTTCTGAAGTCGAGCGAACACTTCTCCCAGTCGCTCTAGATGTTGTTCAACTGTAGCAGAAAAGACTATGACATCATCTAAGTACAGTAGGACGGATTGATAGCGACAGTCTCCAAACATGCGCTCCATCAGGCGCTGAAACGTACCCGGTGCGTTGCAGAGCCCGAAAGGCATGCGGTTAAACTCAAATAGGCCAAAGGGGGTGCAAAAGGCTGTTTTCGCTTTATCCCCTTCGGCCACAGGAACTTGATTATAACCGCTCGCGAGGTCCAAGGTGGAGAACCACTTCGCCCCAGACAAAGCATCTAAGGACTCTTCAATCCTAGGAAGTGGATACGCATCACGACGGGTCTTTGCATTCAACTGACGATAGTCTACGCACAAACGAAGGCTTCCATCTTTTTTGGTCACAAGCACAATAGGAGAGGAGTAAGGGCTACTGCTTTCCCGAATAATTTTGCTGTCAAGTAGTTGCTGAATATGAGCCTTCACGGTCTCGTACTGAGAGGGTGGTATCCGCCGATATGGCTGACGGACGGGGGCCTGGTCAAGCAGTGGAATCTCATGAGTGATCAAAGTGGTGCACCCCAAATCCCCCTCACCCCGGGAGAAGATGTCACTGTATCGGGCAAAGAGGTCTTGAGCTTGGGATGCTTGCTCTTGAGAAAGTCCATCCCACTCAGGAAGGGTAAGATCGGGAACACTGGTGCACTGGATCGCTTCTTGTGCCGAGACATAGGCACAGCAGTCTTCCCAGCACGGGTCAACAGTAATTGGTGTGGTTCCGGTGGGTGCCACTGACACTGCTTGCACGGTACCAATGATGCACCGGGGGGGAAGCCACAACTCTGAAGTACTGACGTTTACAACAGGGGCATACAAAAGACCTTTCTTAGCAGACACAAGTGTTGGGGATACAAGAAGACCTTCAGGCAGCTGCCCATCTTCGAAGCCCAAGGGCTCAAGCAAGAATTCAGCTGCCTCCAGCTGAGGGCAAGTGACGGGTACCATCGTGAGGGCGCCGGCTTTAAGACAGATGGAAGTCCTCCCCTGGGTCTTGACTTTGAAGGGCGAAGAGGCGTTGGTGATGGCCTGGATCTTCTCACATTGCCTCAGTGCACGGAGAGCTGCCGGGGCCGCCGACTTAACTGGAGGGGAATGGAAGAGCTGAGGCCCGTGTTGCTCAAAGAGAACTTTATAACACTCCCCCAGAATATTCATGCCTAAAATCCCTGGGGTTACTGACTTACGCTCTTGGATGGCCCACCCCTCGGCATCCCTCACAATCAATATTCCCCTTCCCGGTATACACTGCCCCAAAACAGTTACGTTCAATTCAATGTACCCGACATATGGTATATCTAAACCATTAGCCGCTTTAAGTCCTAACCAGTTACACTCCCTCCTCTGTAAGTGAAGAAAATGGTCACGAAAAAAACTCTCAGTTATAGTTGACACCATTGACCCCGTGTCAACAAGACATGGAACATTAACACCCCCCATTGTCACACTCAACACTGGACATTTCCCCACTAATTGACTGTAAGAAGCAGGACGTACAGAGCCAGAAACGTCCCCACCCAGTGTGTGGCTCTGCACACTGGGGGCATCTAGTTTCCCACATGGCTCATAGTACTGGCAGATGTGATTGACGGGGTATTAGGGTCGTCAGAGGATGATGGGGGAGCTGGTCTACTGGCTTGACAGTATCGGGCGATATGTCCGGGTTTATCACACCGGAGGCAGATAGGCTGTCCATCAGGGGTACGCTTATAGCGACTCCCCCGAGGTGGCACGGAGGTAGCGGGTTTACTGGCCGGACGATTAAGATGTTTAATCAGCAGATCTATTTGAGTTTGCTGTTTCTGGACCATATCTTTTAACTCTACGAGTTCAGGGGTTTGAGCGAAAGTGGCCTCACACTGGGTTGTGTAATTTACTTCACTGCTACGTCCTGAACTACGCTGGCTTCGGTCCCGAACTGACTGGCCCTCTTCCACCCACCTTACAGCCTCACGCCGTACATCCAACAAGGTTAACCCCTGATCAGCCCGCACTAATCGCTTCAGTTCTCTCCGCAACATATGATCATGCACATTCTCACAGAACTGATCCCTCAGTACTACATCAGGATCACCAATGGCATCACTCTTAGACTGTTTGACCTTCTCCATAAGTTCTAACAATGCATGAGAAAATTCAAAGAAGGATTCACTCTCTTTTTGTTTCCTATCAAAAAAACGCTGTTGCCAGAAAACATATGACTTGGAACACCCATATACTTCTCTTAAGACCTTAAGTATTTCAGAAGGGCTTTCTCTGGTTGTTGTGGGTCTATATTTAATCTCGTTCCGGGCCCCGCCCTCCAAGTGATCATACAAAAACAGTGCTTTTTCATGGTCTGACATATATCTTGACCTAATACAACTTTGTGCTTCCTCAATCCATTCTTCAAGACATACTGACCCTGCAGTTGCAGAGCCAGAGAACTTGGGGCACCGTCGCTCTCTGGGTAAAAATATAGTCTGTTCTCGCCGTGTAGGCGGGGCACTTTCAGTGCTAACATTATCGCTAGTACCTCCATTTTGTGCACCAGACAGTCTTTGATTTTCAGCTCGGAGCTGCTCCACTTGCTGCCTCAAACGCTGCAGCTCCGCGTTGGATCCTTCACTGGTGCCGTCCATCTTATTGCCAGCTGCTGTTCTCTACACACACATACACTCACACACAAACACTCAACTGCTACCTGTATGACCAACCCAACACTGACAGTTAACCCCCCCCAAAAAAAAAGAAAAGCGAAAAATAAATAAATAATAATATATAATAATTATCCTGCCGACTGTTACGCCAAATTGTAGTGGCCCCCTAGTGACCAGTTGACTACGCCACCCCTTAACCCAGCCCAATGGCACCACAGTAAGGGGAACTCAAATAACTGCACAGCACAGGGTTTTAGAAAAAAATACAAAAGTTACAATCTTTATTAAATATTATTAAATATTAAATAGTGGTCAGGTAGGTTGGTCCATAAAAGTTCATGACTGCATTTAATTCAGAAAAAAAGAGAAAAAAGAAACACAAAACAAACCAAAACACAGGGGGAAGCTTGACTAGGTCTAGGGCCTCTACTACTACCTAGGTCTCAACAGAATCACATAACATGCACTGCAACCCAGAGTCAAATCACATAACATGCACTGCAACCTTGAGTCAAATCACATAACATGCACTGCAACCTTGAGTCAAATCACATAACACGCACTGCAACCTTTGGGTGAAATCACATAACAAGCACTGCAACCTTATCAAAGAACCCAGTGAGTATTCAGGAAACATTAGCATCGAACACGTTTCAATCCCACACTGGTGATTTAGAGTTAAGGAGACCTTAATTATAGCATTGGCCCTGCCATGCCTAGCTGAAGATGGGGCAAACAAACAGGCCGGGGAGAAACAAACAAAACAAAGAAATAGAAAATAAAATACCTCTAACCTGTGGCCCAGGATCGTCACACCGAGCCAGACAGCTGCAGCACACAGGTTAGAGGTTAAACCAAAAATATAACTTCACAGTCTAACCTGTATCGCACACTCACGCACACATGCATACGTAGAGAACAGCAGCCAGCAAATAACGCCGACGTGTAGGTCTCTAAAATAAACAATAAAACAAACACATTCACAGAGTTTAGTTCACACATTGCTAGAACATGAGTTTCATACTGCATTGCCAACAGGCTTCATTACTAACTTTATTTATGTGCTAATGTGTACGGAAGCCAGAGCATCCTAGCTAATAATTGTAACGCTATAAAACTAATGTGGTGCATTACGTTGCCTTCTGTTTAAAATGCGCACAGCCCCCTTTCATTATCAACTCATATGTCCACATACCTGTGACCGGGATGAGCAGTCACGCAAGATGGCAGACGCAAGAGGTCCAAAACAACCCTGGCAAACAAGCTACACAGCCGTATGCTGGTCTAGAGCACCAACATAAAAGAAACAAAAAAAACATATTACGGGCAGAAGGCTAAAGGCATAATTCAAGCAGATAAACATATGCGTTAATTCACGTACCTCCACACACGCAACCCAGGCATACCACGCTGTTATTGTTGCCGTTAAGATGTGACCTGGCTAGCACCCATTCAGCCCTGTACACCACGCAAACAAAACCCCATTTTAGTACGGCAGCTTTAATAATGCTACAAATAACCATGGAAGTAGTTTCGCACATACCTGCTGCTGAAACAACCGCTGCCACACACACGCTGAGTTCACAACACAAAGCACATACTTCCGCTGTCAGGACCCCAGGTGCCTATACCTATGCCTGCGCTCACCTGAAGCACCAATTAGTGACGTAACCGCAGGAGCACCAGAGCTGCCGGGTGTAAACCAGCAAGGAAGTAGAGATTAAAACCGGACAGATTATAATGAAAGCCCACCCTGCTAACTGACCCCGCTACAAAAAGAAAATTAGCTGAGAGAGAGAGAGAGAGAGAGAGAGAGAGAGAGAGAGAGATAAACTATTAAATAGAAAAAAAAACCCTAGGCTACTCAAATAACCCCTCCACACCCTCCAAGCCCTCCCCCTCGTCAGGACTCCCGAGGTTTTCAAGGGCCTCCAGGTCCTCCAGGTCCTCGCCCTCTGTGTCTCCATTCTGTAAACAGTTTGACACAAATGTAAAATTTGGCTCCATACAAATGACATGAATACAGTAAAGAAATGAGACAATTACAGTAATCAAGTTAGACCTCAGGAGCAACTGACCTCAAAAAGGATTTCGGGGGGACACTATAAGGTCCCCCTGGACCTCCAGGGTGACTTCGAGAGGGAGGCGTTGGACGAAGTCCTCTTCAGTGCCCACCCAGGCTTGGGTGGGCACCCTCAACTCCCTCCCACAGGACAGCATTAGAGCCCAGCCTTCAGGACCAGGACTCTCGACCCCTAGGATGGTGCAGTCCATCCGAGTGGGAGTTGCCTCTGTTTGCTGTAGGAAAAAAAAAATGAGCCATCCACAATAGCATAGGATAAATAGACACAGCACAGGGACGCTATAGCCTACTTTGCACACTCTCTGATACATGATTCAAAGCCATTTAGATAGCATGGATTGTTTTACCACAGCCATCAATAATAAACATTAGTTACCAAAAGTCATGGGCACATGCGTAGTAGACAAACAAGTTGGGCCTATACAGTAGTTAATTTTAGGTTGTTTTGACCTACCTATTACACAGGTCATTTCATAAAACTTCAACTGGCCTAACTGTTATAACAGTACAATTTCTTAATGATGAACTTACGGTTATGGCGGTGTGAATGGACGAGGCCAGCTTGAATCCATAGCTGTTTTGGGAGGCCCTCAGGTGACTGATGAGGGCCCAATCCCCCTCCCTCACCACCTCCAGTGCCACCTCCCTCCAGAGTGTCGCCTTTACATCATGGCCCTCTATGAGTAGGTCAAGGTCCCTCACAGGGGTCGGGGAGCCCTTGATAGACACCTGCCTGACAGGACCAACCTAGATAGATAGATAGATAGATAGAGAAACATGGTTAGATAGCTACATAGATAGATAGATAGATAGATAGATAGATAGATAAAATTGCATTTCCATTTTTAGTTTGATACATTAAAAAGCCTATCAATTCAGCTGTTAATAATATACATCTGTTAATATCCATCTGAATTTCTACTTATCAGCCTATAGCCTAAGCCACTTACGGCAGTAATTTGCCCCTTGATGGCCAAATATCCCTCTGCCCCTCTCAGTTGGCTGTACGCCAGCACTGGTGAGCAAATTCTGCCCCCTTGTGATGACTGCCTCCCCCACAAGCAGATCATGGGACCCGATGGCCCGGGTGGTTGTGTTGTAAAAGGCCCGGTCCTGCCTTATCACTAAGTGCTTGAAAGCATACGTCTTCCCAAGGATGACCGTCTCCGCCTTTTCGGATTTCAGATTATGGAGGAACATCGCTGTCCCATCTGACAGGGCCCGCAGCTCCTGCGCCTCCCAGGTCGCCTCCACCGTCTCGCCAAATGTGAAACTGGTTGCGACGCGTCTGGTCGAGGCGGCGATGCACCGAAGCCTCAAGAGCGCTGCCTCATAGGGTGATGGCCTTCTCAGCATCTGGCAAAAAAAAAAAAAAAAATCACAGAAAGTTATGTTGATTTGTACAGCTTTTGTCTCCACAAAATAGGCTATGTCAAACTCAAAAGTCAAAGCATAAAAACGTTCATATTCTCTGTTCGCAGCCGTTGCATTCCCACATTTAGCCTATAGGCATATCATGAAACCTTGCAACGAGGAACATACCCATACTATTTCAAAGTTTTTAATATATTTTTTATTTCATATAGAATGGAGTAAGCCAGCCTGATATCAGAATCTGACTTCACCAGATATTCTTGAAAAGTGTAGGCCTATTTATAACAGCTAAACATTTCTGGTCTCAGACTGGTTTACCTCCATTTTATAGGCCTGTGTGATAAAAATTAATATTCTTATTCAGAATTTTGAAATATGGACTTCTATAGTTATTCGTTGCAACGTCTATGCCCTATCTCTCGTTCTCTCTCTCTCCCTCTCAATTAATTAGGCCTACACCTTCTCATCTTGAGGAAAAGAAAAAGATCGCAACTACACCTTTGAGATTAAGAAATTACTATCTTAAGGTAAGGTAAGGTAAGGTTTCTTTATTGGTCTCCACCAGGGAGAAATTTGTCTTGGAGACAGGGAGGCCACAACACAACAAAAAGGACAGAGGACAACACCAACAACTAAAACAGACAAAAGTAGCATTCAATATGCCACTCAGAGATAAAAAATAAAATGGATACAGTACAGGCTCAGAAACCCAGGATATCCTAACCCACTGCCCCCGTCCCACCAAGTCCACACTATCCCTACCCCCAGCACTCAATTGCACATCGCCCCACATGCACCCTAACCCCCCCCCCCCCCAAAAAAAAACACATTCATTCTACAATAAATATCCATATATTCATTCCATAGTTTAAGAAGATGAAAAACATTCATACATACAATACAATCCCCCCTCCCAGCTAGCCCCCTCACAGTCATTACTTAATTTAACCACAGTGCAATCACAAACTGTAGAAATCGGTTTTGTCCCACTCAATCACCTCTCTTCCCTGTTTATTCAGTAGCTTAATAGACTGGGGTATAAAAGAATGTTTGTAACGGTTATATTTACACAGAGGGAGTCTGAATCTCCTCCCAGAGTTCAAGAGGATGTATTCCCTATTCAGAATGTGGTCACTATCAGACACAATGACGTTTGCCTGTCTAATAGTGGCCTGCTCAAAGAGCTCCTGAGGGTTAAGAGGGTTAGTCTCTTAGTTTACATAAGCTTGGTTAACCAGGGATGCAAACAGAGGTATGGTCAAAAAGGAGTGAGATTGGGGGAGGGGGCGTCGCCCGGGTGATGATCAACACCAGGGCGGGTAGATGACCAGGGGGAGGGGGCGTTGCCCTGGCGATGATCAACACCAGGATTGAACCAGGGTGGGTAGATGACCAGGGGGAGGGGGCGTCCCCCGATGGGGGGGGGGGGGGTCACAGCTACCTGAGGTAAAGGAGCCCACGCCCCCGCAAGAAATATCATATAATCACATTTTGCCACTACGTCTGCCAACCAGGGCTTACTCTATTTACACAATAATGTTCTTTATATAAAAATACACTGTCCCAGTTGGAAATTCTTAAAGTAAAGAACACAGAGACAACGCCTGAAAATTAAACATACATTTTATTCAAAAATTGAACTCTTAACTCAAAAATTTAACTCTATTGTGAGAGTCTTTAAACTAGTCTCTTCAGTGGAGTACATTTGCTCTCCAGCTCTCTACGTCTTCTTCTTCTTCCTTGTTGCCAAGGTCTCAAGTGCCTTGCGTCTGGCAGCATTCCTTTGCTTAGCCACATGCCTTAGCCTTGCCTCCTTCTCTTCAGCTTGAGCAGTGGTCTTAGCCCTCTCTGCACTTCCACAGGAAGCTCTGGTCCCGTATTCTGCCTGCCTCTTCTTTCTTTCTTCATTTTTTTCCCTCTGAGGGATTTGTCTTTCTTTCCTGCAGCCCTAATGTTGCGGCAGACAGTTCTGTCCACAGGTCCAAGTTTTATGTCCTCCCTCTTGAACATGGTGATGCCGGTCCTCCCCCTTGATTTTAAGGTGTATTTCACCGTTTGCACCGCATTAAATGTGGCTACCCTCATGTTCGCGCTTTTTTTTTTCAATAACATCCCCCATGAGGCTGAAAGACCCCTCGACTAGAGGCCCATGGAAAATGGAGAGTGCACCTCTAACAACTTGGGTCAGGGCAGGATATTTCCCCAGGCTGAAGACATGGGCCCACCACTTAACTACATCTTCTCCATCTTCATAGTTCAGCAGGTTGGGGTCCACATTGAACCGCAAGATATCCAGGCTGGAGTCACAGTCTGTGGGCACCAAGTGTTTTAAAATTTTGGCCAACTCCTTGAGCTGGGCAACAGCCTGTGAATGGCCCCTCACCACAGGATCAACTGAGGAGAGGGCCTGCAGGGTTCTGCTCTTGAGTGGTAGTTTGCCCTGCATGTACTTGCCACATGTGACGTATGCCTTTGTAACATCATCAATGAAAGCCAAGATTTCCTGCAACACATATCATACAAAACACACATTTATATTGGCAATTTCATTGCTACAATAAAATAAGAATTTGAATACTGTTTTTCTCCCAAGTGAAATAACCACCACTATATGTTCCAATCATAAAATGGGTGATTACATTAAAATTGTCCTATATGATGTATTTAAACATGAATGGTAGCATCAAGCAGAACATAAACATGTTCACTGAATTGAAAAATGTACAAATATTCAAAGCAAATAATCAAAATAACATTAAGATGTGCAAGATATTAAACACTAGATTTACATTTTCAAACTACAATATTTAGGGTTAGGGTTAGGGTTAGGGTTAGGGTTAGGGTTAGGGTTAGGTTATAGGGATGAAATCGAGTGGTGGGACCCCTCCCAGGACTGTTTTTGGCCATAGCTCCCGATAGGAAGGTCGTAGAGACCTAATTCCAACGTTGTTGGCTTCCTCTCGCCCATACCTTTCGATTGAGCTATGACTTGTCCGGTTTTGACTTTGCTACGTACGAAAAAACGTCGATTTTAACGTTAAAATCGCCATATCTCCGGAACGGAAGGTGCTAGAGACTTACTTTCAACTCTGGCGTGTTCCCCGCCCCCGATTTAGGGCAGGCGGATCACCTTTCCAAGTCTCTACGACCTTCCGTTCCCGAGATATGGTCGATTATATGTTTCCGAAGTTTTTCGAAAAAAATTCTAAGTCCAAAGGTGGTTTTAAGTCTAAGTTGGCTATGTAGGGGTACATATTAAAGGTCCCTGAGTCGATTGGGACATATTTTTTGTGACTTAGGGTTTCGACTTTGACTTTGGTTTTTACCTAGGGTTAGGGTTTCGACTTTGGTTTTCACCTAGGGTTAGGGTTTCGACTTTGGTTTTCGATTTCGACTTTGGTTTTCACCTAGGGTTAGGGTTTCGACTTTGGTTTTCGATTTTGACTTTGGTTAGGGTTAGGGTTAGGGTTAGGGGATAGTAGCTAAATACTACGTTTGGCACTCCCTGCCAGACTCTTTTGGCCCATATTTCCCGATGGGAAGGTCGTAGAGACCTAATTCCAACGTTTTGGATACCTCTCGTCTAGTCCTTTCGATTGAGCTATGAGGTGTCCGGTTTTGACTTTGCCAAATACCGGAAATAGTCGGGTTAGGGTTAGGGTTAGGGTTAGGGTTAGGGTTAGGGTTAGGGTTAGGTTATAGGGATGAAATACTACTGGTGGGACCCCCTACAGGACTCGATTTAGGCTCTCTAGCTCCCGATAGGAAGGTCGTAGAGACCTAATTCCAACGTTTTTGGCTTCCTCTCGCCCATACCTTTCGATTGAGCTATGACTTGTCCGGTTTTGACTTTGCTACGTACGAGAAAAACGTCGATTTTAACGTTAAAATCGCCATATCTCCGGAACGGAAGGTGCTAGAGACTTACTTTCAACTCTGGCGTGTTCCCCGCCCCCGATTTAGGGCAGGCGGATCACCTTTCCAAGTCTCTACGACCTTCCGTTCCCGAGATATGGTCGATTATATGTTTCCGAAGTTTTTCGAAAAAATTCTAAGTCCAAAGGTGGTTTTAAGTCTAAGTTGGCTATGTAGGGGTACATATTAAAGGTCCCTGAGTCGATTGGGACATATTTTTTGTGACTTAGGGTTTCGACTTTGACTTTGGTTTTTACCTAGGGTTAGGGTTTCGACTTTGGTTTTCACCTAGGGTTAGGGTTTCGACTTTGGTTTTCGATTTCGACTTTGGTTTTCACCTAGGGTTAGGGTTTCGACTTTGGTTTTCGATTTTGACTTTGGTTAGGGTTAGGGTTAGGGTTAGGGGATAGTAGCTAAATACTACCTTTGGCACCCCTGCCAAGACTCTTTGGCCCATATTTCCCGATAGGAAGGTCGTAGAGACCTAATTCCAACGTTTCGGATTCCTCTCGTCCAGTCCTTTCGATTGGAGCTATGAGGTGTCCGGGTTTTGACTATGCCAAACACCGGACCTAGTCGGGTTAGGGTTAGGGTTAGGGTTAGGGTTAGGGTTAGGGTTAGGTTATAGGGATGAAATCGAGTGGTGGGACCCCTCCCAGGACTGTTTTTGGCCATAGCTCCCGATAGGAAGGTCGTAGAGACCTAATTCCAACGTTGTTGGCTTCCTCTCGCCCATACCTTTCGATTGAGCTATGACTTGTCCGGTTTTGACTTTGCTACGTACGAAAAAACGTCGATTTTAACGTTAAAATCGCCATATCTCCGGAACGGAAGGTGCTAGAGACTTACTTTCAACTCTGGCGTGTTCCCCGCCCCCGATTTAGGGCAGGCGGATCACCTTTCCAAGTCTCTACGACCTTCCGTTCCCGAGATATGGTCGATTATATGTTTCCGAAGTTTTTCGAAAAAAATTCTAAGTCCAAAGGTGGTTTTAAGTCTAAGTTGGCTATGTAGGGGTACATATTAAAGGTCCCTGAGTCGATTGGGACATATTTTTTGTGACTTAGGGTTTCGACTTTGACTTTGGTTTTTACCTAGGGTTAGGGTTTCGACTTTGGTTTTCACCTAGGGTTAGGGTTTCGACTTTGGTTTTCGATTTCGACTTTGGTTTTCACCTAGGGTTAGGGTTTCGACTTTGGTTTTCGATTTTGACTTTGGTTAGGGTTAGGG